>KV019086.1:94199-110101 GCA_001598015.1 Dorcoceras hygrometricum | reverse complement strand
AATAGAACTTATATGCCAAATTGAATTGAAATTGAAATTGAAACGTATGAGAAGCTGGGCTTTCATCCCCTGTTTCTGCCATTGAAATGTTTATGAAAATAATATATTGAAGTTCCAAATAGAACTTATATGCCATGATCAATTGAAAATGAAATTGAAAGAAATGAGGAACTGGGCTATCTTCCCCTGTTTCTGCCATTGAAATGTTTATTGAACTGTTTACGAAAAGAACAGTGTTTATGGAAGTTCCTTAACATATGCATTGTACAGATGTCTGCCTGCGTTTTATGAAATTGTTACTACTCAGATTTTACTTGCTGAGCCTTTAGGCTCACTAGCTTTTAAAATGGTGCAGGTACGACAGCTGATGGAGGAACAGCAGGTGGAACTTGAATCAGCAGATGGGTGGCGTTGTGTTTATCCAAGGCCTACGTTTTCCGTGTCGTAGTTGTATTGTTTTGATTAGGTTGTGCTGTATTAAATCAGTAGCAATGGTTGTATATTTATCTCAAATAACAGCTGTTGTAAACCGCATTTGCAAAGTTATATGAAATACCCTGTTTTCCGCAAAAGCTTTTAGCAGTAGCGCGCATATTTGAGTATCTGCTGAACTTTCGAATTGGTCTCGAGTTTCGTTTCCTTTGAGTTATAAGAGATGCAGCTTATAACAAATTATCTTTTAGTCCTTCTTTTATTCGAAAAATTTTGTTTACCCCCTTTCTCGTGGCCCCGTTGGGTTTGGGTGTCACATGATGTCATCTACACTATACGCTTCAGCTGATCTTCTTCATCGCTCCAGCTCCAGCTTGCGATTCTTCGTAGCTTCCTTCTTGAATAGCGACTGTTGATAGATTCATCAACAGTACTTATAACTTTGCGACTGCTAACAGATTCGTCAGCAGTACTTATAACTTGAATCTTCTTCTTCTCCAGCAAGCTTCTTAATTCCTCTGTACCAGCCGGTTCACTTCGCTCTTTAGCACTAGCAGCTGGTTGTCATCGTTTCAGCTGGTTCATCATGCTCCAGCTGATTCAACTTGGCCTCCGCCTGATTACGAACAACTGAATCAACTCTGGACGTCTCCATCGCTAATTCAACTGCCGATTCCATGAACACCAAACCAACTGCTGATCTTTATATTGCGAACCAACTGCTGGACAAATATAGCTGCTGCTGATCGTCTTCTTCGTTCCTAAAATCTGTACGCTTAAGTAGAATTGTTAGAATCACAATAATAGGTTTTGTGTAATTCAAAACTTAATTAGGATCTGTCAAAACAGATCCAACAGGACGTCCGTGGTCAAAGTGACAAAATCAGGACGTCCGTGGTCAACTCAGCTGGCAACACAAGATCTGTCAGGCCCGGTGTCCTTAATCAAGAATTAAGCACACAATTAACGATAAATACGGAAGCTTAAAAGTGGATAAAAATTTTTTAGGCCTGATAAAAACAGAGAGTAAAAATATTCGAATACTCAGATACTAATCTTCACTCAAAAATTACAAAATAGTCCTTTAAAACTATTATCAAACACATGCAGGCTAGTCCGCTCATAGTATATACAGAAAGCCATGTAATAACAGCATCCAATTTCGCAACAGAATAGCAACAACTATACAGGGCATGCCCTGGTAAATGACTCGATAAAAATATACATAATAACTGGGACACTCGATCAACATCCTACAGAGGTCCACTAGCTAACGCTCGACCTAGTGTAGCTGAACCACATGGAAAACATGCAATGGTCATCAACACGACCAAAGCAACCCGAAAGGGATCGGGTCAAACCCCAGTACAAAGAACAAAGTACAACAATCGAAGTACGAATGAATTATGCTACATGCTATGCAATACGTTTTTGGTAAAGGATAAGGGGGTACCAAAACCAAAGGCCAAACGAAACGATCATCAGATATCAAGGTGGCAACATTGTCGAGGGTGTGAGAGCTGCATGGTCGGCCTCAACGGAAAATAACGGAGGTGGCCCTTTTGTCAAGGGTGCGGGAGCTACCCGGTAGGTCCCAATGGAAAAAAAATAACGGAGGTGTTTTAACACAACCCTCCACCACCAGCCGTCCAAGACACAACATTGAAAGTGTGGAAGCTACCCATTTGGTCTCAAATGGGCTCCTCGTGAGTGTGCTACACCAAACACCACTCCACGAGTCCACACTACAGATCTCAGAGTGCCAACACAATAGCTGCCAAAGTAATCCAGAGCCCAATATAAATGCATATGCTCAATGTCATGACATAAAAACGCAGTCATATAATCAATATGTAAGCATAGGAAACAGAACAACGCATTCAAACACATAGCACATAAATCAGACTCTACGAAAACTATAAATACACCCTCCATCCATACCTCACAGTATTTTTACCAAAATACCTCAACCAAACATAGTTTCCCGAACAACCAACACACTGTCGGCAACAGCCGATGGCGACGGCGGCCGAAAAGTTCCAGTAATATCGGAAGTGAGCTAGAAACAACCTACAATCCAAAAGCAACCAGAAACAGGTTTCAATATCTCAAAACAGAAGATAAAACCGATCGTAAAGCCTCACTGAACTGTCCAAAGCTAACAAATCTCAGAACTTGCTCAACCTACACAAAAGTATTATATTCATTCATTTGAGGCCAAACCAACTGAGCCCAAACGGTTTGGAAACTGAAAAAAATAGCACACCTAAACTGTAATATGTCTCCCTTGTCCAGCCACCTCAGGCCTCAAGACTGGACAAGAAAAGACGGGATTGGAAGTGGATTCCAATGGTACCACCCGTTCTCAGAACGGATTAGCCGATCTCTGGAAATCAGGAAAGAAATCCGATTGTCGAAAGTGAGGGTTTGAGTTTCAGACAAGAACTCTCAAGAAAAATTATATAAATCTTGCCGACCAAATGTGTTAGGATCAAGCGCTTACCACTAGACCAAAAGCTATAGCCGTTATCCAAAGTGAAACTTTATTTTTTTATAATGTGGCAGTGCAGAGTGCATCTATGGTGTGCATTAAAGGTTGGGCTGCTAGACCCATGATTCCAGAGATGTGCGTGTCTAACTGCTGGTGCTGTCTGTTGGATCAAAAATAGAGTTAAAATATAGCTCGGGAGTTTAGAAGGCGGGGTTGAATGAACTCCTTCAAAATTTTTCGCAAAATCTTTCCAAAAAGATTTTTAAAGCCTTCGGCTAACCTCTAAGCTGAGTTACCAGCTTTGAGTATCTCAGTATGCTTCTGTTCTCTTGAGTAACAAAAGTTTGTGAAGAATGAACTCGATTGAACAGTGAACAGACATCAAAACTGAAAGCAGTAATAATGAAAATTGAATGCAGTAAAGTAAAAGGGACAAGAGTTTGTTTCTGGAAGTTCGGAGCTTAAACTCCTATGTCTCCTCTTCTTTCTTGTACATGAAGGATTCGACTAGAAGATTTGATTACAGCAGCTCCTGCTCTAACCCGATCCGACAGTCCGCAACCTGCAAGAACTCCTAGCACTTATACGATAGAAACAGACTCGCGATCTGTTATGCGAATACAAACGTTTTCTCTAAGTTGTTTAAGCTTTCACACGGTCTATGCACTCTGCTTATGATTTACAATGAATATACACGGCTATAGAGTGGTTACAACTCAAATGAATGAATCTAATACTTTTTGGGATCAGGTTGTAATGAATAAGATGATGAACAATAAGCTTTTGTGCGTAATGTAATTTCTGCAGCGTAACAATATATCGCGTAAAGATGTACGTGAGCGTTCGAAGTAATTGTTGTAGTTCAAAAGTTGTTTACATTACTTATGTTCATCGTTCTTTATATAGAGATCTCCAGCTCTATCAATCTTCAAATGATTTGTTGTACTGGCTACTTGATCTTCTTTCCATCTTTGAAGAACTTGCTTTTCTTCATACCAGAATCACAGGAATGAAACCGTAGGTCCAGAAATATCATTCGGTAATTTAGCCAGTTATTAAGCACTTGATTGATCTGATAGATTCACGTCTAAACTAATGTATGTACGTTCTAAGCTGTTCTTTGTAGACTTGATCTGAAAGCTTGTAAGCTCTGAGCTGTTATGTGAAAAATTGTGAACTGCTCTTGCGATCTGATCAAAGACTATCTGAGCTGTTCTCTGCTGAACTGAACTCTTTCCAGGTCTGATCTAATACTCAATTCTAATCTGATCTGGAAAAGTTCCTCTGAGCTGTAAACTGATCATATCAATACTGACCTGAGACTTAGCTCTTCAAGTTATGTTCTGAAATCTTTTATGCTCTAAACAGAAAACTGTTCTTGAGTTCTAATCTGTTCTCTGCACTGTTTCTGCTCTAAGCTTTTTTTTGAACTCTGAGCGCTGCTCTAAGCTGTTCGTTCACATAGTCTACTGCGAGCTGTGCACTGTATGAAGCTCCGATCTGAATCTTCTATAAGCCGATTCCTTCTCTAAGCACTGTTCTGAATTCGGAGGTCCAATATGATATGTTCCGAATCATTCTAATTTGTTCTGCTTGTCGTGAACTGAAAACGACGCTCTAAACTGATCGTCTTGCTCTGAGCTGAATCGCGACTCTCTGAACTGATCTACTTCCTCCAAGCTGAAATCCGACGTCCTGAGCTGTTCGACCTGATCTGAGCTGATCTGCATCGTCCTAAGATGAATAGCTACGATGTAAACTTTTTTGCTTTCTTGAAGCTGAAATGCATCGTCGTAAACTGATAGACATGCTCTGAGCTGGTCTGTGACGTCCTAAGCTAAACTGTTCGGGTTCTTGTATTTGTTATCACCAAAACTTAAATTTTATTCTTAACACTATCTTATCCCTTATAGATCAGTCTTACCCCTTACCCTATCACCGCCCGTATTCCCAGCAAAGATAGTATTACCCCTTAAGATCTGGTATCATTTTACATCCCACCTGGCCAACCAGATCAAGCGGCGTATGTCAGCAGCTTGACGTACGAGTGCTCCCAGGAGGTCATGTTAGGAATAAAATTTGAGTTTTGGTGATAAAAAATACAAGAAATCGAAGATCTTACAGCCGTAAGATGCAAAGTTGAATAGAACAACTTAGGACGTAATAGACCAGCTCGGAGCTTGTTGATCAGCTAAGAGAAAGCAGATCAAATCAGAACGATGTATATCAGCTCAGAGTATGTCTAACAGCTCATGGCGATGCATATCAGCTTAGAGTTTATCGCACATCTTAGAAAGTCTCGATTCAGCTCAGAACAAGCAGATCAGCTCAGAGCGTTATTTTTCAGTTCAGGATAAACTGAACAGATTAGAGTAATGCAGAAAAGTTCAGATCGGAGCATAGAAATTAGAACAGTTTTCAGAAATCAGCTTAGAGATGATTCAGTTTGGAGCTTCACATATAGAACAGCTTACAAAAGTCTATGGGTATAAACAATTTAGAGCTTAGGAAAAGGTTTAGAGCAGTAACAGTACAGAGACCAGCTCAGACCGCACAAACAGTTTTCAGTTTAGAGCTTATATGATTTCATATCAGAGCTTGAGGAGCCAAGTCTCAGTTCAGTATTGATCAGATTATAGAACAGCTCAGAGCTTACAAGCTTTCAGATCACGCTTACAGAAAACACACAGATATCTTTTTGGACGTGATTCTTTCAAACCAGATGAGATCAATCTTATGCTTAATTACTGCTAATTTACCGGAATCTATTCTTGGACTTAACGGTACCTTTCCTGTGATTGTGGAAGAAAGTATGACAGGCTCCTCGTACAAGGAAAGTGTATCAACTAGCCGGTACAGTGTATCTCTTTGAAGATTGGCAGAAATGAACATATCTATATATACAGGATGATGAACAGAGAACAAAGGACCGACTGACAAAAAGTTAACAAGTTAAAAATAGAGACACGTACAAACGAACGACGAAACAAAACAAAATAACAAGACACACGCAAATATTCTGAAAACAAGCCTTCGATAATACTGTTACGCTGCAGAATTGATTTCGAAGAAAGCTCACTGTTCATCGTCTTCTTCGTTACAACCTCGTTCTCAAAAACCTTTGTCATTTTGAGTTGTAACCACTCTGTGATATTTTGTATTGATTTTATAGAAAACAGAGTGCTTAGAAAGATTGAAAGCAGAAACAGCTTAGAAGCTGTCATTGTATTTGCAGAACAGATTGTGATCTGTTTCTGTCGTGGTGTTGCTAGGAGTTCTTGCAGCTTGTGGGCTGTCGGATTGGGTTGCAGTAGAAGCTATTGTAATCAAAGTCTTCAAGTGGAATCCTTCCTGTTCAAGGAAGAAGGGGAGGCGTAGGAGTTTAAGCTCTGAACTTCCATAAACAAACTCTTGTCCCTTTACTTTACTGCTGTTTTATTTACAGCATTCATTATCTGCGATTTACAGCTTTCGTTGTTTATATTTTTTCACTGTTTAATCGGGTTCATTCCGCACATTTTCTTGTTACCCGAGAAGACAACAATATACTGAGATCCTCCAAAGCTTGTAACACATCTTAGAGACAACCGAAGGTTTTTAAAATCTTTTTGAAAAGAGTTTTTCGGAAAATCTGTGAAGGAGTTCATTCAACCTCTTCTTCTGAACTCCGAGCTATTTAAACTGTTATTTTTTATCCAAAAAGTGGTATCAGAGCTTGGTCATCTCAGTGTCTGAACAAATTTTGCTTATCTGCTCTTGTTAATTATGTCGATCTCTCACAATAAAATTCCTATGTTTCCAAGGAGGAATATGATGTCCGAAAGATCAGGATGCAGACTCACCTAGCGGCTCAAGATGACGATATGTGGTTCTTTATCACAGATGGTCCTATAAATATTATGAAGACAAACACTGCTATGGCCATCTCATCGGGTGCAGCTCAATAGGCTGAAAATCCTAGACTTGAATGGATGTCAGAATACAAAAATAAAGCTAATCTCGAAAACGTGGCAAAAGATATTCTATACAAGACGTTGGACAACAATATGTTAAGAAAAATATAGAGTTGGGTCAAGGAAATTTGGGAGAAGCTAATCCAGATCTACGATGGAAATGAAGAAACCAAAGAAAATAATCTTACTATGGCCCTGTAGAAATTTGAATCCATGAAGATGAAATCTGGTGAAACAATGACTGAGTTTGATAAAAGATTCAGCTCTGTGGTGATAGAGCTGACCAGATTAGGCAAAGAATACATCAACAGAGAATTGGCACTGAAAGTCATGAGAGCCCTTCCCAAGGAGTGGGATGTAAAAACTATGACGATGAGGGAATTGAAGGACCTCAACAAACTGGAACTCCATGATCTATTTGCAAACCTGAAGGCATACGAATTTGAATTGGAGATCATATCAGAAGAAGGACCTTCCACATCTCAATCTACACAAGCCTTAGCTGTCACAGAAGAGAAGCCACAGAAGACAACTGAGCAGATCAGCAACGATGCTATGTCCCTCTTCGTTAAGAAGTTTGGGAAATTCATGAGAAGAACTCAATCACCCTCTTTTTCAAATAAAGCACATAAATCTGAACAGAATACTACTAATGATATGAAATGCTTTGAATGTGGCAGGCCAGGACACTTTGCTGCGGACTGTACAAAGCCAAAACAGGATGATAAGAAAATTCAGACCGCAGACGATACCGCACTAATAAGAAATCGTACATCAAAAGACGGGATCGCAAAGTGCTGTAGCCAAAGAGAACAAAAGCAAGTGGCCTGATTCAGTCAGATGAGAGCACTTCAAGCAGCTCATCAAGTGACTGTGAACAGGATGTACACTGTCTGATGGCTGATGACACTGATGAGGTATTTGATTTCTCTAACAGTACATTTACACAAGAAGACCTTGTTAATGCACTTATCGAAATGATCTATGAGTACAAGAAGCTATCTCAAACCTTCGAGGATGTTAAAGCTGAAAATGAATGTCTGAAAGATAAGTCAGATGACGCAAGCTGTTTACAGCTTGATGAATCAGACAGTCTAAATACGGAGTTGAGTAAACTGAAAACAGAGAATGAATCCTTGAGATCTAAGTCTAATGTGCTCACGTCTGAGAATGATAGATTAAATCTGGTGATGAGCTCTTGGAAAAAATCTTCTATTTCATTAGGTAAGCTGCATGAGGTCCAGAAACCATTTAATGATAGAACTGGATTGAGCTTAAGCTCTGGTGAGAGTAGTTCTAGTGATACTAGTACTCAATCATATCTGACAGATGACAAGCTCAAAAGAATGAGTTTTGTCAAATCCAGTATGATATATGACACAATTGAATCGGTTAAGTATGATGATTAGATTGTGTCTAAGCTAAACCAGAAAGGAAAGATTGGTATAGGCTATGCTGAACCCGAGAACTCCAAGCCTAGCTGGCTAAAGAACAGATTAGACAAGGACCGAGCGAAAGCTGGTTCACAGTCATCTGAGCTGCACCAGCAAAGGTGTAGTTCCATGAAGTGAAGAAGCATAACAGAGCATACCAGCTCAGACGCGATCTGGATGGTCAAAGTACAAAACCAAGGTTAAAAATATCACACTGTATTTTAGCACGCACCCTAGTGGACACATACACGCGAAAACTGTTAAGTTAATTCAATTATGGGTCCCGAAAGGGTTAATCTAATCTGGACCCAAGTTAAATTGGGTACCAAATTTGTTTCTCTGATTTCAAGAATTCAAGAAGTCTGAATGGTACCTGGACAGTGGTTGTTCCAGACATATGACGGGCAATCACAAGCTTCTAACTGACATAAAATACTCCAAAGGACCAAAGATTGTCTTTGGTGATAACTCAACAGGTGAAACTATGGGCAAGGTAAGATTGTCCCTGGTAACATAGTTATAAATGACGTGCTACTTGTTGAAAATCTGTGCTATAACCTGATTAGCATTGCCAATTATGTGATCATGAGTATGTGGTTAATTTTCATAAACACACATGCACAGTTCAGAATACAACTGGTATGACTGTTCTAACTGGAGTCTGGTTCGTTTCAGTTGGTATCAGAGCGGTGGTTCTGGTGGTGTACTAGCCTGCTGCGTGGAGCTCAGAAGTCGCACTACCAGTTTGTAAGTTTTAGAGTTTTAGGATGCACGTTTATTTTAGTATGATGCATGTTCTATTTTCAACATTAGTTTTACCTTAAGAGTTTAAGAGTTAGACGCTTAGACATGCACTTAGATTTACGTGAATGAGTTTTGCGTTCCAGTATGCCTCCCAGAAGCGACAGGACCCAGCAGGACGATGCTACGCCTCCTCCTCCTCCCCACATCCTCAGTTGACACCGTATGAGAGGTCCAGCATGGAAATGCTGGCCGGGATCACCAGGTTATTTGGAGAGACAGTCGGAGCGACCCGGGAAGTCGTATGAGGAAGACGTCGCTAAACGGTTCCGCAAGCAGGGGCCTAAGGAGTTTGCGGGTACTACCGATCCACTCATTGCTGAGGAGTGGATCCGATCTTTGGAGACCATCTTTGCCTACATGGGTCTCCCGGATGCTGATAAGGTTCGATGTGCCATCTTTATGATGAAGGGAGATGTCGCTCTTTGGTGGGAGAGCGTAATGGTTGGTTTGATTCTGGAGAGCCTAACCTGGGAGAGGTTCAAGGTCGTCTTCTTTGAGAAATACTTCACTGCTGACGCCCCGAGCCAGATTATCAGGGAGTTCATGAGTCTCCGTCAGGGGGACAAGTCTGTGGCCGAGTATATGCGGCAGTTCGAGCGGGGGTCTCACTTTGTGCCCTCGATCGCGATTGCGGCCAGACATCCACAACGATGTCGCAGACGTGGATACGTACATGGCGGCAGTGAATAGAGCTTACCGGTCTGAGAGGGGCCGGAAGGACATGAGAGATGACTATCAGAGGAAGAGACAGTTTCAGCAGCATGTCAGGGGTCAGTGTTTGTAGCAGCCAGCGAAGAGATCTTTTCAGAGCCCTTCTAAGGGCCCAAAATCTACAGGGCAGCAGCAACAGAGACTCAGGGACAGCAGAGGCCGCAGCATCAGGGGGCCAGCGCCCCTAGACCTGGGGGGACACCGATCTGCAAGGAGTGCAATAAGCAGCATTTAGGAGCTTGTATGACGGGATCTGGCAGGTGCTATCACTGCAAGGAGCCAGGGCATATTTCTAGGGATTTTCCTAAGAGGAGACACGACACAAGTCGTGTTTTCGTGATGCAGGTGGAGGCCGTAGACCCAGACATGACACTGCTTACATGTGAGGTCCGGGGCTCAAAGAGGACGGGGAGTGATCGACGGTGCCAGAGGTTGCACGGATAATGAGCGGCTCCTGGAAGGCTTCAAGAGGCGAAGGGCATATGAATGAACCGATACCACACCGGAATGAGAGGGATTACGATACTTGGATGTTATAGATGTAATTGAGGTTAGTGAGGAACTTATCAGATTTAATTGGTACTACTCATATCAACAAGGTACATCTTCTTTTCGGGAGCTCATCACTTAAGAACTCCAAAGTTAAGCGTGCTTGACTTGGGACAATTTTGGGATGGGTGACCCTCTGGGAAGTTTCTCAGAGTGCGTGCGAGTGAGGACAAAAACACGCTGAAAAGATCAGTGTTGGTACAGTGGGGGCAGTCGTTAAATCTGGAGCGTTACAGATGGTATCAGAGCGGACCTCTCTTAGTACGATGTGGTTCGGGGATGAACCAAGCGGAAGATGGTGGGCATATGAGGTCCGGGGCTCAAAGAGGGCGATGAGTGATCGCCGGTGCCAGAGGTTGCACGGACAATGAGCGGCTCCTGGCAGGCTTCTAGAGGCGAATGGGCATATGAATGAACCGATACCACACCGGAATGAGAGGGATTACGAGACTGGGATGTTATAGATGTAATTGAGGTTAGTGAGGAAGGTTTTTCAGATTTAATTGGTACTACTCATATCAACAAGGTGTATCTTCTTTTCGGGAGCTCATCACTTAAGAACTCCAAAGTTAGCGTGCTTGACTTGGGACAATTTTGGGATGGGTGACCCTATGGGAAGTTTCTCAGGGTGCGTGCGAGTGAGGATAAAAACACGCTGAAAAGATCAGTGTTGGTACAGTGGGGGCAGTCGTTAAATCTGGGGCGTTACATTACAGGTATTCTGCTGTAGAATTTCCGCCATTATGCGTGATTCTGGAATTTTGGTATTTGCTGTATTCTAAATTGCATGCTGAGTAGAAAACTGCTAGGAGGTTTATGCCTTAGGCCGTTGGGTTGAATCTAGTAGAACTGTAGACCTTATAGATTGTGCACTGGGAACATAGACGGATAGGACTAGCGATCCTAGAAATTTTTTAGGCATCTAGACTGTGTTTGGGAATCTAGATTGACTGTAAACGAGTTCTTGTGTGACGTTTCTGTTTCAGGCAAGATTCGGATTCTTGGTGTCACTACCATTGCCTTGATAGACTCAGGGGCGACCCACTCGTTTATTTCGAGTGCGTTCACATAGAGGATGAGTATTACACTGGAGAGATTGGGTGTGGCTCTCGTAGTGACGGTTCCGTCAGGAGAGGTGTTGACGACGACCAACGCTGTTCTGGTATTGACGATGATGTTCCAGGATCATGCAGTCAGAGCAGATTGGTCGTTTTGCCGATGTCAGGATTTGACCTCATTCTAGGAATGGACTGGATGAAGCACGAAGCAGTGATTGATTTCTAGCGGAGATCAGTGACGATCAGGCTGCCAGGTCAGAAGACTTTCTTATTTGAGGCAGCGAGGAGACCTCGGAAGTCCAGGTTTATATCTTTTCTGCAGGCCAGGAAGCTAGTTGAGCTTGGATGTCAGGCGTTCTTGGCCAGTGTTACCGCTTCAGGAGATATAGCAGGCCCTTCACTGTCTGATGTGGAGGTAGTCAGGGACTTTGTGGGAGTTCCATCGGAGAGAGAGGTGGAGTTTTCGATCGAGCTGATGCCAGATACTGTGCCTATCTCTAAAGCACTGTTTCGTTTGGATCCTATCGAGATGAAGGAGCTGAAGGAGCAGATTCAAGAGTTGCTCGACAAGGGATTCAAACGCCCTAGCTTTCCTCCATGGGGCACTCCAGTTCTGTTTGTGAAGAAGAAGGATGGCAGTATGAGGCTGTGTAGTTGAACCGTGTCACAGTGAAAAACAAATACCCACTCCTGAGGATTGAGGATTTGTTTGATCAGTTGCAGGGAGAATCGGTCTTCTTGAAGATTGATTTGAGATCTGGCTAACATCAGTTGAGAGTTAGAGAGGAGGACGTGTCCAAAACTGCATTTCGGACACGTTACGGTCACTATGAGTTCTTAGTGATGCCGTTTGTCCTGACGAATTCGATCTTCATCGATTTTATGAACAGGGTCTTCAGGCAGTACTTAGACTAGTTCATCATAGTATTCATCGACGACATCTTGATCTATTCGAGGAGCCTAGAGGAGCACAAACAGCATTTACAGACCGCACTGCAGACATTGAGAAAGCACCGACTGTATGCCAAGTTCAGAAAGTGCGAGTTTTGGCTCAAGCAGGTGGCTTTTTCTGGGGCATATGTTTCTAGAGATGGGATTTCAGTCGACCCATCGAAGGTGGAGGCAATGCAGAACTGGGGGATTCCAAAGAATGCAGCGGAGATTCACACTTTCTTGGGTTTAGCAGGATACTATCGCAAGTTCATCAAGGGCTTCTCTTCGATCTCAGTGCCCTTGAAAGCCCTGACCAAGAAGAATGAGAAGTACGTGTGGAGTACTGAGTATTAGAGGAGCTTCGATCAGCTAAAGGAGGCTCTCACTTCAGCACCAGTTTTAGCGATGCCGGTGGATCATGAGGAGTTTGTGGTGTACACAGATGCTTTCCTGAGAGGTTTGGGTGCAGTTCTGATGCAGGGTGGCAAGGTTATTACATATGTGTCGAGAAAACTGAAGAGTTATGAGCAGAACTATCCGACGCATGATGGAGCTTGCAGCAGTGGTGTTCGTGCTGAAAATTTGGAGGCACTACTTGTACGATGAGAAGTGTCAGATTTTCACCGACCATAAGAGCCTCAAGTACTTCTTCACCCAGAAGGAGCTGAACATGAGGCAGTGCAGATGGCTAGAGTTGGTGAAGGACTATGATTATGACATTAGCTACCATCCGGGTAAAGATAATGTAGTAGCAGACGCTTTGAGCCGTAAGAATTCAGTGGTGGCGTGCTTATCAGTCGAGCGACCGCTACAGGATGAGATTCAGAGATTTGGACTGGAGTTCTATTCAGGAGGCTGTGCATCGAGTTTAGTAGTGCTTATAGTTCAACCGACTCTTCGAGGTCGGATTAGATATGGGCAGGCCTCTGACGACCAGTTACAAAAGTGGAGACAGAGATGAGGTCAGAGGACGGGGTCTGTATACAGTGGAGGATGGGATCGTTCGTTTCAGAGGTTGCATGTGGGTGCCGAGTACTGGACAGCTGAGAGCGGAGATATTAGCAGAGGCTCATGCATCGACGTACTCCATCCACCCAGGGAGTACGAAGATGTACAGGGATTTACAGATGCTCTATTGGTGGCCAGGGATGAAGAAGGATATTGGGAGATTTGTATCCAAGTGCTTGACCTGTCAGCAGGTCAAGGCAGAGCATCACCGACCGAAAGGGTTGCTACAGCCACTCCCTATTCCCGAGTGGAAATGGGAGAATATCACGTTGGATTTTGTGGTTGGATTGCCCAGGAGTCCCAGAGGTTACACAACGATATGGGTGATCGTGGAGAGACTCACCAAGTCATCACATTTTTTACCGATGAAGACCACTTTCACCTTGACGCAGTACGCATAGCTTTACATCAGGGATATTGTTAGGATGCAGGGCATAATTGTATCTATAGTGTCAGATCGGGACACTAGGTTTACATCTGCGTTTTATAGGAGGTTGCATGTAGCGTTGGGGATGAATTTGTCATTCAGTATAGCTTTTCACCCGCAGACAGATGGCCGGTCGGAGAGCTTGTGTGATAGACTTCCAGGGTACGTGGGATTCGAGATTGCCTCTGGTAGAGTTCACGTATAATAAAACCTTTCGGGCATCGATTGGGATGGCTCCATATGAGGCTTTGTACGGGAGAATGTGTAGGTCTCACATGCACTGGGACGAGGTTGGAGAGAGAGTTTTGACGGGGCTAGAGATGGTACAGCAGAACGCAGATATTGTGATCAGGATACGGGATCGGATGAGGACAGCCCCGAGTCGTCAGAAGAGTTATGCCGATCAGTGACGATGAGATCTGGAGTTAGCGGTTGGGGACCATGTATTCGTGAGGATATCGCCCATGAAGGGCGTGATGCGCTTTGGTCGAAGGGGCAAGCTGAGCCCGAGGTTTATTGGGCCATTTGAGATTCTGAAGAGGGTTGATATGTTGGCGTATTGAGTAACACTACCACCCAGTCTGTCATTGGTGCATAACGTATTTCATGTTTCGATGCTAAGGAAGTACGTCCCGAATCCATCGCATGTGTTGGACTTTGAGCTGCTCCAGTTAGCACCAGATCTATCTTTCTTGAGGAGCGACCAGTGCAGATCTTGGCTCGAGAGGAGCGCAAAATTAGAGCGTGGAGTATTCCGATGGTCAAGGTCCGATGGCAGAATCACTCAGAGGATGAGGCTACCTGGATACTGAGGCCGATATGCGGACACGCTACCCAGAGCTTTTCGGTACATAATCTAATTTCGACGACGAAATTTCTATAGGGGGAAGAGTTGTAACACCCAGAAATCCTAATTACGTAGAAATGAGTGCATGACTAGGGGGAAAATTATTTCAAAAAATTATATGCTATTTTATGTGATTTCATGATGGTTTTAATGTTGCATGATATGCATGTTATGTTTTTAGCCCATTTGAATTCCGGACGCGTAGACGAGACTAGGGACGATCGAGATGAAAATTATTTGAAAGTTTTAAGCCCTCATACTTTTTAAGAACAAATTTATTATTTTTAAGCAGCAATTTTCGAAGCATGAGATTGTTATGATTATTGGTTGAGGGAAACCCATTTTTCACCTATACGGGCTGTTTTAATGGGCTTTCCTATATTTTAAAATTGAGGAGGCTACATATTACGAAAATTTAAGATTTTAAAGCCTATGTTTAGAGTTTGATTCAACATTTTAAATAAGTGGAGGGTTAGTATAGGAGAACTCTTAATATTCTTAATTAAAACATTTGGAGGGGTCATTTTGGGCATCACTCATTTTTTTTCGACCCTAGTTTTTGAACCCCTATCTCCTCCTCCCTCCTCCATCATTCATGTCACCCCCTTCCCCCATTGGTGCTCGAGTTTCATCAAATTTTGGTGAAGATTCAAGGCTTGATTGTCCCAACGCTAGTCCTCCGTTCCGAAATCGCGTAGCACTCTTAAATTTTTCGAAAAGGCATGTTATATCTCTTCTTTTCTCACCATTTAAGCTATAATATACTGTTTCTAAATGTGTTGCATGAGTTGTATGTGATTTGTTTAGATCTATGCATAACGTTTGAGATCCATGCATGTTTCATAGTTTTCAACACGCTTTTGATTCGATCTTGTGGTGCTTTGGCCAAGGACGGTTCTAAGGGCTTGAGGTCGGCTCATGGGGGTCCTAAGGTGGTCTATGTTAGAGTAGATGCCCAACTAGCCAACTTGTGGCGTGTGGGTTTATAGACTCTTGTATGAAACAATCTTTATATATGATATTCGCATTTACTTATATGGCGTTATTTACTTTCATTATGTGTGTAATGATTTACAATTGCGTTGAGTAAAGACCTAGAATGCACTAAAGCGTATGTTAGATGTGATAGTGGGTATGACGGCTATCATGAAACACATCTAATAGTCGCTGTGTATTCTGAACATGTCCTAGTCGATTGGGCCGTCAAAATGAGGATAAGGCCGCCCGAGTTCGAGACTAGTATCTGCGATGCGAAG
>KV019086.1:52195-75251 GCA_001598015.1 Dorcoceras hygrometricum | reverse complement strand
TTCGAGACTAGTATCTGCGATGCGAAGTACCATGTTTCATTGGTAGGGAACATTGTGATGTTCTGAGCATGCAGATAGATATTGACCTGGTGATCTATCGAACTACCCTCCTTCGGACTTTCCAAGTGGTTACCATTTGTCGAGTGGAGAAGTCCGAGGTCTTGGTTGTACTGATTAGTCCTCACGACTCGAAACGTCATTGAGACTCTACATGATAGGCGTCTCACTTTGACCCGTTTTCTGACTCACTTGGGGTCATAAGGCGTCGGGATTGGGTGAGACCCCGATGCATGTAGGAGTCGATGCATCGTTGTCGAGGATTCACCGCTCGCAGACATGCGTGGATATCCTATGCTATCTGAGGGGATAATAGTGTATAAATCTCTGGCCAGAGTACTAGAAGTGTTTTAGGTAAATGTGTTTACCTAGTTACACTCGCGATGTCACTATTTGATCTCCAAGATGTACGCATAGCTATCGGATCTATACCGACTCTCGATTTACCAATGGTCGTTGATCTGATCGAGATATATGGATTGAAAGGACCGTACTGTACGCTAACCACGACCAACTGGTTCTTGCAGGAACTATCAGTGATACCTAGGGGATCATGGGGCGATGTTGCTAGACGCTTTACCATGATCCGTTGGGCAGGTCCGGAATTGTGATTCCGGAGCCACAATGGTTGTGGGCCCACGGCTAGCTGTATCCCTGAACCATTGAGGGTCACACAAGTACTAGATTCGAGATTCCCGCACGGATACTCAGCTCAATGTGTTGAGCACGAGAAGAGGATTTTGGGGAGTGAGACTTCCTAAAATTCAACAGGGGTCAAACCGGGGTTTCCCGCTGTTGAGGGGCAAAACGGTCATTTTGCACTCGGGTTCTGAAAAATGGTTTTTCAGATCATAACATTCAGTTTTGGAAACTGAATCGATCGGTCCGATCTGATCGGCGATCGGAGTTACGATGAAGTCTCGGTGGTGGAGATGAACTGAATGTTTATCATTGGACCCGGGCCCGTTGGGCCGGTCCAAGTCCAACACTTGAGCTTATTTAATTAAGCTTAAACCTAGACTTAACTACACTTGACACAACTCCCAAAACCCTAGACCTAGTGCTAGCCGCCCCTCCTCTCTCCCACAAGCCGCCGCCGCCCGCCGCCCGCCGTGCGCCGCCGCCCGTCGTCGCCGGAAATTCGTTTCCGGTCAATTCGACGAGGAGAATCCGTTCATGCTGATCTCGTCAGTCCTTCTAGTGCAGGCTGACGAAGGAGTCTCGTTTCTGGTCGTGGACCGGATTGGCGATATCTACCGCAATATACCGAGAAGAGCCGACGTTATTGTAACTACGGTTGGAGCCAGGCACAAGTGCCAGCAAGGTAGTGGTTTTGAACCCCCTATGTATGTCGATAACTGTTATTGAATTTTTCGTATTGATCGTCTCCCGGCTGTTTATTCTATGTTCTTCCGCTGCCTCGCCGGGGGGCGGATCCGGATCCGGATCCCCAACAGTCTAGTGGTGGTCCTTGGATAGGGGAGAAGGTGGCTCGACAAATTGATCGAGCCATGAACCACGCACGCCGCATGCATCGAGCGACGCGGGCTGCCTTCTTCTCACGCTTCGACCGAGCATTGTGGCTCATGTTCTGAGCCATGCTGGGTCCAAGGGGACCGGCTGGACCCTGGGGTGGTCCTGCCGACGGGGCTTCGGCCAAGGGTGGCCTGAGGTGAGGGACGAAAGGCTGGAATTTCGCGTTGCACAAGGTTGGGGCGACGCTAGGTTAGGGTTTGCATGAGTGGACCGGTTCGACTGGACCGGTTCGGTAGGTTCAGTTGGACCGGATCGATTAGTCGAGGCTCGAGTCAAAATATTTTAATTTTGGTCCGACTTATTTTATTTCTGGACCGGGTATTTTAATTTTAATGTTTTATATCAAAGTTTAAGAATTTTTGGTCAAATGTTTTAAGTCAAAAGTTTAAGTTTTAAAGTCAAAAAATTGGGGTCAAAAGGAATTTTATTTAGTCAAATTTTTAATGTCTGATTTTAAAGTAAAGGAGTGAGTATTTTGTAAACATTTTAAAGTTCAATTTTAAAGTTATGGGCCAAGTCATGTATAGAGTCAAGTTTCAATTTTAAGTTAAGTCTAGGCCTTTGGGCTTAGAATTAGTACGCCGGGCACCTGAACCAATCCTTGACCGGAGTAGAAAATGGAGAAGTCCGTGAATATTTATTAGATATGTAGTATTTTAGGTATGCTAATGCTTTAAATGAATAAATTAAATATATATTGACGGGCTAAGCCTTTTAAATTGCATGTTTTATGAAATGCACGCATCATGAAAGCTTTATGAAAAGTTAAGGCATGAAAGAAAAGAAAAATATTTTCGAGGGATTGAAGTGTTGTGTGGCAAGTTTACGATCGGAGCTAGTCGGGATACCGGGCCCGAGGATCCCCTGTTTTAATGTATTACGAGCTTATGGATCCATGTGATCACGACATGGTAAAGTGGTAGCATAGAGGTGTGAGGGATCACGAGGTAAGGTCGGGTGAACCGCATCGCCACGTACGTTGGTTCTTAGATTGATCAATCGCTTATGTTATGACTCACACTTCATGGATATGACTCACATGTCATTTTACGTTACGTTATGTTATGTTCATGTGCCATTATTTTATGATATATGATCATGTACTATTACGAAGAGTTTCAACGCATGCTTTACGATCATTTATGCATGCATGTTTTAAAGTATTTTACTATATGTATGTGTTTGCATGCAATTTTTACAATATGTACCTTGTTATTATTCAGATAGAGCATGATGGGCCTTTAGGCTCACTAGGTTTAAATGGTGCAGGTGATGACCCTGTTGATTTTATGCCGACCGGCGGTGAGAATCTCTGAGCGCCCCTCGCAGCTGTATCCCGTGGCCACTCTAACGTCTTCAATTATGTTATGATGCATTCTCAGATATTTTATTTGTCTTGTTCAGTTTCCGCAACTTTTACTTAATCTGGTTTTAAACAGTATGGACGACGTAATGTTTTTGAGATATTTATTTTATATCATATTTTAAAGTAATGTTGAGAAAGTATTTTAAAGGGGACGAGCCATACTTTTAGAGATTGTTTATTCCACACTTTATTTTAAATTTTTTTTTCTAGAGTCTGGTTCATTTCACCAGCACAGTGCTACTGGAGCAGCACATCTCGACAGATGAGTACAACTCGACCAGATTAGCACAGTTCAACCAGATCAGCACAGCTCGATCGGACAGCTCAATCCCACTCAACATCGCTCGATCCAGTTCAGCATGCCTCAACACAGGTCAGCACATCACGCCTTCGATCTGAATTCTTTGATCGGATTGCTCCGATCAAATTGCTCGAGAACCATACATTTAGGGGTGTCAATTCGGGTGAGTCGGGTGGGTTCGGGTCGGGTTGGGATAAAAAGCAAAAAAAATTCCAACCCAAACCCAAACCCAAACCCAAACCCGAACCAACCCGAAATGTATCGACCCGAACTTGATTTTTTTCGGGTGGGTTCGGGTCGAGTTATTAGATTGAGTTATATTTTGTGTCAATTTGGGTGGATCGGGTGGGTTCGGGTCGGGTTGGATAAAAATTTTAAAAAAAATTCTGACCCGAACCCGAACCCGAACCCGAACCCGAACCAACCCGAAATGTCTCAACCGAACCTGATTTTTTTCGGGTGGGTTCGGGTTGGGTTTTCGGGTCGGGTCAGAATTTGACACCCCTACATACATTTCTCCCCACTAAGAAAGAGATTTCGTCCTCGAAATCTAAGTACACATGCACACCGGAAACCTGCAAAAACCACTACACATCACGAACCAGCAAAAACCACTACACATCAGAACCAGCAAAAACTACTACGCACCACAAACCAGCAAAATCATTACTATCAAGATTACACGGGAAAACTAGAGCACATGGAGTAATCTGATACATTCTCAAATAGATGATGGCATTGCTGCCGCATCTTTGCCTCCAACTCCCATGTAACGTATTCTCTCCCATTCCTACTCTACTGAGCCATTACCAAAGGAATCGACTTTTTCCTGAGCTGTTTCTCCTTCCCGTCCAAAATTATACTGGATATTTCAGTGTAACTCAAGGTCTGATCTAGGTCAACCTCATCGACTCTCAAAACATGTGATGGATCAAGCTCTTAATTCCGCAACACATCATGCAATGCAGATATTTCATGTGGCAAGTGCTAACGGTACGCCAAAGAGCCAATACACTCAACAATCTCATACGGTCTGATGTAGCGAGGAGCTAATTTTTATTTGAGCCCAAACCTCATCGTGCTTCTAAGCGTATAAACATTCATGAATTCCAGATCACCAACCTGAAATCTAAAGACCTATGCCTTTTATTCGCAAAACCGTCTTGGCGATCCTGGGTTGCCTTCATCCTTTTCTGGATAAATCAACTGATCCCTCATCACGTGGCTGAAAACGTCATTCTGAAGTTCCCAAATGCTCATGAAATTTCAAAATATTCAAAGATTCCAGCATCGCATACGAGATTTCATACTAAGAGTCAGGCCCGGTGCACAAACAGAGATAAAACACGTAAATCCCAACTGCGGAAGCTTTAAAAAAAGTGGCTAAAACTTATCTCTTTGGCCTAACTAGGAAAATCATAATTTAAAATATGTGCTTATACCCAAAATCCAGGTTTTACAACAAACCAAAAGCTGAAACAACAGCTGTAAGAAGAGCAAGTACAAAGCATCCAAAACCAACAGAACTCAAATCTGAATACAACAGCAGCACGGGGCATTCCTCAACAACAAACTCCAATACATATAGAATATATATAACCGGGACACTCTAATCAACCTCTTGGGGCACCACCAGCTGACTCACCTCCACGGCCAGCTGATAAACTTGGAAAACCTGAATGGCACATAACAAACCAAACAGCCCCAAAGGAACAAGGGTCAAACCCTAGTACGGAGAGCAACATAATACATCAAGTATATAGAACAAGATATAAATGATATGCGATGCATGAGAATAGAAAAGATCAAAGGATCCCAAAGGGACAGTACCAAGCTGGTTCCAGAACAGGAGTGGTCACCGAACATGTGAGAGAATGGAGTTACCCGGCCGCTCGATCACACACGGTACCAGAAGCAATACAGAACAGGAATGGCCGCAGTTCATGTGAGACAATGGGAGCTACCCAGCCGCTCAATCACACGAAGTACTGGAACGAAGCTGAAACAGAGGCCATAGGACATGTGAGAGAATGAGAGCTACCCAGACGCTCAATCACACGCATCCTGATAACACGGGTTAGCTCAACAGCAAGAGGCAACAAAGCATAGGTTCTCACAGCAGGCTGCTAGCAAAGGATCAAGGAAAAAGCGTGTCAACGTGCCATGCGTGTATGCATAAGAACAGCTTGCAAGATACCACAACAGAACAGATGCAAGCAATAACATAGAGTCAACAACATACACACTGCTCAACATAACAGCACACGCTCAATTATATACAAGCCTATCTCAAAGCTGTAAATATAAGCTCACATCACTGTACCTTAGTTTCTGTGCTACAATTACCACAACAAAGACCCCGAACAACACAGAGCTGCAACCTGCTAAGTCAAACAACAACCAGCTCTGGTGCCGTTACTACCGAAAACCAGAACGGGGAGCTACCAGCTCAACCCAGCTCTATCCTACCCTCAAACACAATAACTGGTTCTAAGCGAAGCGTAGGGTAGAATCTAACACTTACTTGAAATTACTACCTGAATTGAAGGATCAACCGGCCGGAAACACAAACAGACAGTACACTGTAGCTTCTTCGCGTTCACTCTTCTAGCCAACCACAGCCTCCAAAAGTGGTATAGGAAGGACGATATTGGAAAGAGAAACCCAACGCTGTCAGCCTTGCTCCAATCTGCATCGCCTACCATCGGGAATCGAAGAAGATAAGGTTCGGTGAACAGTAAGGATTTCACGTGTGGCTAAGATTTGCTCTCGAAAGATATACGCTAAGTGTTGGGAAGTAAATGAAGTGACCGGAGTCAAAGTCCACTATTTATATAACTTAAGTCTCCCGCGATCTGGTGAGCAGTAGCCACCGACAGCACGGGGTCTAAGTTGGTACCAGCTCAGGCATAAACCAGCACGCTGCCTCCTCAGCTGGTACAGTACCACCCCGCTTGCACTTCTAGAACAGCACACACCCGATCTGATATCCCAACACAGTACACAGTGTACACAGTAGCAACAGCTCACAACAGTAGATTAGATTATGCCTCGACCATCTCACGTAAACCCAACCAGCTCACGCGCATATAAACCATCTCACATACATCCATCTCTTGCCTAAGCTGGAAACCATAAACCATACCGGTCTACACCAAAACCACGAATCGCGCCGGTCCACACTGTACTACCAGCTTGCATCTCAGCTGGTATCGCCAAACGACATCGCACTGCACTCCAGTTCGGGACAACCAGAGTACCTCTAAGCTGGATCCAGCTCAGAACCCAGCTGGTACCTACTACCTTGCACGGTGATTCCCAGTTGTCCATCTGTAAGCTGGTTTTCCCTCATACCAGATCGCAACCACCAGCTTAGCATCCAGCTGCACAATCCAGCTCAGAACCATCACTCTTAGGGCAGCTTACACTCTCCAAACCTCAACAACTTTTTCTCAAGCGGCATCATCCCTAAGCTGTTTACTACCCCGTTGATCCCTACAACAGTTCAGAGTTGTTCCAAACACACATAGACCAGCTTGTGTTCCTAAAAGCATTCCAGCTCAGGGCTGACCCGTCCGAATCAGCTCACACCTTATCTAGTTTATACCAAACTCGGTTAATCAGCTTAATTACTCCACTAATCTTTCGGGTCTCACACTAAGGGCATATGCAACAAAGTTCACCCGCCCTGATTGATACTGAATTTCGCAATCAAAATACTTGAGCAACTCCATCCACTGACTCTGTCTCATATTCAGATCATATTGATTGAAGATGTACTGAAGGCTTTTTTGGTCGGTGTATACCACAAACTTCTCACCATAAGATAGTGGTGCCAAATCTTCAGTGCAAAAACAATGGAAGCCAACTCTAAGTCATGAAATGGATAACGGGTCTCATGAGGCTTCAACTGACGAGAAGCATAAGCAATCACTCGCTCGTTCTGCATCAAAACACATTCCAGTCCATTTAACGATGCATCTGAACACACAAAAAAACCACCTGAACCTGCAGGTAACACCAAAAATGGAGTAGTTATCAACTTTTTCTTCAGCAATAGGAAACTGGACTCATACTTCTAGGTCAAAACAAACCTCCGATCCTTCTGGGTGAATTGAGTCATGGGCATAGCTATGCCATCAATAAAACGTCTATAAGAAACTACGAATCTCAGAGACATTTCTGGGCCGTGTTATAACAGCCTCTTTTTCTGGGATCAACTGATATGCCTTGAGCTGTAACAACATGACACAGAAATACCACTTCATCCAACCAGCACTCACACTTAGAAAATTTGGCATACAACTGCGATTCTTTAAGAGTCTGGAGGACTAATCTCAAATGCTCCTTATCCCATCTTAGTCCTGTAATAGACCAAGATACCGTCGATGAACAGACAAACAAACAGGTCTATAAACTATCAAAAGACCCTGTTCATCAAATCCATAAAGATAGTTGGGGATTCGTCTTACCAAAAGACATAACAAGGAACTCACAGTGTCCAAACAAGGATCATCACAACTCGATCCTGACCAGCACGGCTCGGTCCCAATCAGCACGACTTGATTGGGTCGGCACAGCTCGATGAAATCAGTGTAGCTCGACCAAATCAGTGTAGCTCGATCCAAATCAGCACGACTCGATCAGATCAACGCCGCTCTATCTCGATCAGCACAGATCGATCTAGTTCAGCATGCCTCGACCCAGATCAGCATATCACTCCTCCGATATGAATGCTCCTATCTGATTGCTCTAAAACCTTACAAGATCCATGCCAACGAGCTTGTCCACAAGCCCAATCATACTTAGGACATGCTCATGGACTACAGTCTCATCTTGCATGCGCATAGATATTAGCTCATTAATTGTTGCATGTTTAAGTGGACGTGTTTTCTCACCAAAGAGCTATGTATGAATGTCAGCAACACTCTTAGCATACTCAAACGCCCCTGCAGCTCATCAGAGATTGAAATCTGCTTATAAAATTTGGCTCGCAAGTCATTGTCACACCAATCCTCGAAAGACTGCAGCTCCTCATGACTGCAGATATCCGAAGCTGCCTCATGGGCGGACTTCTCAATTTTATACGCTATCCTTTCTAAATTGAAGAAAATTTTTAGATTTCTTAGCCAATTAGGTAATTTGGATGGGTCAAAACTTGTTTGTTGAGTATAGCTGAAAACAAATTGAGAATCGTAGACATTAAAATAGGAAAAAATAAATATTAATGACTATTTCAAAAATTTTAATAAGATATTAAATATGGACTTTTACTTCATAAATTTCTCTCTCCCACTGTTTTGAAATTTTCACTATCCTCTTGTGAAAAACGGAAACTTCTCAAGCCTTACTGGTGTGGCTACCACAACATTGTATATGACATGTAGTAACATAGACACATAAGCTGCATTGGATGCTGGAGCTAATTAAGTCTATGATATTGCAGTCTTGGACATATGAGTTAGAAGGGAATGAAGAAGATGATGAAAATGGAAAGTTACTACAAGAATTAAAATATGTTGAACACAAATTGTGTGAAAGATGTATATTTGGAAAACAAAGAAAGATGAGTTTTTCAATAGACGGTAGGAACCAAAAGCAGAAAAGTTGCAGCTGATTCATACTGATGTGTGGGTTTTTCATCTCCTGTTGCAACCCTTGGAAGCCCAAGAAAAAACTTTGGGTTTATTTTCTGAAAATAAATCTGATGTTTATGAGACATTTAAAATGTGGAAAGCCATGATCAAGAACATGAACAACTTGAAAGTCAAATCTTATGATATGATAATGTGAAGACTACGAAGATGTTGAGTTCAAGAATTATTGTGCACAAAATGAGATCAATATGGAGAAAACTAAAGTTGGTACCTCAACAGAATGATGTAGCTGAAAGTATGAACAAAACCCTCAATGAACGTGCCAGAAGCATGAAATTGCATGATGGATTGCCAAAATAATTTTGGGCTAATGCAGGTAACACTGGAGTATTTCTGATCAAACAGAGGCCCTTTGGTACCGCATAACTTCAGAATAGAGATGAGGAACGACAGAGAAATAAACTTTTCTTTTTTGAAAGTACTTTGTTATCTATCTTATGTTGATATTGATTCAGCCAGCAGAACAGAACTTGATCCGAAATCAAAGAGGTGTTTCTTTGTTGGTTATGGAGATAATGATTTTGGTTA
The DNA here is from genome assembly GCA_001598015.1 of Dorcoceras hygrometricum. NCBI lineage: Eukaryota > Viridiplantae > Streptophyta > Magnoliopsida > Lamiales > Gesneriaceae > Dorcoceras > Dorcoceras hygrometricum. Next base: position 65,806 of record KV019086.1, on the reverse strand, counting down.
TCACTTCTAGAATGAACAAAATAGGAAGATCATTCGGAGCAGGGATGTAATCTTCAATGAGTAGTTACTAACAAGGAAAGGTCGAACATTGGTGCTGGAGATGAATTTTTGGAAGTCAAGAAGACATGAAGTACCGTTGATAGATATTCCTATGAATGAGCCAGAAAGAAGTAACATGGATGATAAGAAAAAGTCACACTAGAAGTTGACCTACAAATTCCGGTGATTGAACTCATGGGATCTTCGAGAACGACTAGACCACTTGAGAGATACTCCCCTGAACTTCGTTATATTTTGCTGAAAGATATAGGTGACCTGGAGATATATGAAGAGGCAATGCAAAATAATGATTCAACCAAACGAGAGTTAACCATGATGATGAGTTGGATTCCTGTTATCAAATCAGACTCGAGAGCTGACGGAACTTCCGAAAGGTAAGAAGGTATTACACAACAAGTGGGTATACCGGTAAAAAGAACATTATGGTAAGATACAAAGGCCGACTTGTTGTAAAAAGCTTTCAACAATAGGAAGATATTGATTCTACCAATATTTTCAATCCAATGGTAAATTAACCACCATCAGAACTATATTCGGTTAGTGGTAAAAGAAGATTACATCTAGAACAATTACATGTAAATATGGCATGTTTCCACTGTGATTTGAACGAAGAAATTTATCCGAAGCAACCGTGGGGATTTGAAATACGAGGGAAAGATAAAATGGTGTGTAAACTTCAAAAAAAGCTTATGTGATCTCAAACAAGTTCAAAGGCAGTGTACAAAAAATTTGATGGATCCATGTGGTTTCCTGATATGTCAGGCTGATCATTGTTGTTATATCAAGAAGCTCGACAATTCTTTATCATAACACTGCTATATGTAGATGACATGCTGATAGTAGGATCTTGTGTGGAGTAGATTCATAAGCTTAAGAAAGAGTCATTAAAAGAATTTGTTATGAAGGATTTGAGTGCTACAAAAAAATTCTTGGAATGAGGATCTAAAGAAGCCAGGTGATGAAATTATGAAGTTATCTTACGAAAAATACGTGAAAAATGTTGTTAGCGAATTTAATATGGATGGACTAAAACGGTGAGTACTCTTTTGGCTAGTCGCTTCAAGCCGAAGTTGTATTCAACTTCAGTTAGACTCCTTGTATAAATGAGAGATACTAGCTACTGTATTGATTGTGTGGAGACATGATTGAGATCAAGTTTTCTAGTAGGAGAAATGTAAAGTAAAAGATATCATCTAATGAGATGTTGGATGAGTTGATGGTTGGAAAATGAATGTGCACGTCTTTCATTTCGTTGCTCTTTTTCATAACGGAGGCTCTATAAATGAAGCCATCTCTGAACGATTTTATTATCCCAAGCTCAAGTGAGCTAGATACGAAAATAAAATATAAAATCGGGAGCATTTTTTGTGAATTAAGAAATTATTATCTTAGTTACTGGTTGAGATTACGATAGATTGAGTGTTGTTTGTACACGCTTATAAAATCTCTCATATTTGCAGTAGCTCCGTCGGGGTGAACCACATAAATTCACCGTGTTCTTGTTGATTATATTTATTCCGCTATTTATATTTTATTTTGATCATAATTGTCATTGCACTGGTATAATACCACGATATCGTACAGATTGCCCCATTTGCATGTATATCCACCAAAATTTGAAAAACAATTAAGTTTAATTAATGGTTATCAGCTTTTTGGGTGTTCATATGGTGCTTACTCACAGGTAATGTTATCAGCCTGTAAGAAATTTCGAGCATTTTTTAAAATATTTTAACAATGGTCCACAATGCAATTTGCCCGATCTTGGCCCTGTGTTTCCAATTCTGACATGAAATTACATGCGAAACTTCGCAGAAGCATTTGTAACCATAACTGTTTGCATATACCAACACATCCATAAAACAGCATATATGCACGCGTCGGAGTGGAAAAACAGTTCTAAAATAGCTCATACTTACCTAGCACTGAACCTTGCACAAAAATAATTTCATTAACAAATGCTCAGAACACAACAAACCCTTTTCTTAACTTAGATCGGTGTCTAATCCATGATATGTGAGTTTTATGATCAAAAAGAAAATAAAAACTTGGAAACTTGTCCACTTCTATTCCCCATCGGTTGTACTAATTTCTAGACATGATATATCATGCCTACTTCAATAAGGCTAATGTGAGGAATATGGAGAGAAACCGAAGGACCCCGGCAATTCTTGCGCAGAAATGAGTAACCAAAATCGATAACGAGTTTTTTCAAGAACGAGGAAGACCTCCTGGCTTTTACGTAGGAGTGTCCCATTATATATGCAACGCCAGCTTCTTTTGCCTGGATCAAGTCTAGGAGTTCTTCTCTCACAGAAGGATCAATTCCAGGACTTTCCGGTAGATCGAACCTCACCCGGCGTCTCCTGATCTGTGGGTTCTCATCATCATGTACAGATCTTAAGCTTTGGAGAGTTAGAGATTTGCTACTTTGAATGGAATTACTCGTACCGAAGTCGTCAACCTCAGACACAATCAGACTTGAGCAAGATTCAAATGTTCGGGAGCTTATGACCGCCATCCTACCATCATAAGACACAGAATCGGGGGTGGAGAATTGAGGCTCCACAGCTTCCATTTGAATGAACTCCGCTATGCTCTGAATTAACAGATTCTCGAAATCCCCTTCATCTCCTTGCAAGTCCTTGTACCCATACCTGACAATGCATCGATACATGCGATATGGTCTTGGACAGATGCGACCAATTAGGAAACGTTCTTCAGGTGACACATAGGGCACTGGAACATACTTTACGCAAACAAATACCAAAACATTATGGAATGCGGGAAGATTTGTCACGAAGTGCGAGAAGATTGACGGAACTCCTGTTGCGAGCTCCGAGTAAATTAGGCCCATTCCAGGAACACGGACAATACCAAGACTGGGACCCAGTCCAAGTATCCACTTCATTGGCACCTTGTTATGCAGATCAAAACTGTATTTCTTGCGTGTTCCATAGTGCCAGACAAACATGATAGACAGAAAGATGAAAGAAAGTACAAGGGACACCCAACCTCCCTGAGGAACTTTTATGTATGCAGCAGACAGGTAAAAAGCTTCCATGATCCAAAAGAAAAGGAGGAAAACCAGTGCGAGTATGATACTCCTTTGCCAGACAAAAACCATAACAAGTGCCATGAGAAAAGTCGTGATATACATCACGGACATAACCGCTAGGCCTGAAATAGCAAAGTCATAGTACATCAATAATGGTGAATATTGATGATTAGAAAAATTAGAACAGGGGTACAGAGATTCTTTGTTAACATGACAATTATTTGGAAACTATTCTTTGCTATTTTCGCTTTGGTTTGTTGAAACTGGAAAATGCCTGATAAAACGAACTTGCCAATTGCCATTGATGCAATCTTAATCTTGATCCTGTCAGATACAAATAACATGACTTGAATGTTATTCGTTGAAGTATCTATATTATTGCCATTGATTCAATCTTAATCTTAAAATCTCGTCAGGTACAAGTAACTTGACTTAGATACTGTAAGTCGATACTGCAACAACAGATCCACATCTTGGTTGTCATGATATCTTGTCAGTGTCTACAAGAGAAATTAGTTGTACTAGCTCATTTGAAACCTCTATTTTTAAACATGGTCCTATTTAAAATTTTTATGTTTGACATGCAAGTAAGTTTTAAAAAATCATGAAAATCAAATATTCTGAAAATACTTATAGACTAAAGTTATTAATGCCTCCTCACAACACAGTTTAAAAAAGAGTACCTTCAATAGAAATAACCACCATATTTAGAAACGATGATGATCTTTGTCGCAGTTATTATTTTTATTTTTAAATAATTATTTATTATATTAAACTATGAATTTTATTATTTATTTTCAATTTAAATACTAGAAAGAAAAACATGACTTAATCTTTAGTATTTTAAAAAACATTATTTATATATTTCCAAAATGATTCAAAGGAAGGCTAAATAAAAATAAGTACATAAAAGGTATTTTTACAACTTAAGGGAACATGTAAAAATTAAGTGGAAGGCAAGAGTTCATTAGGATTACTGTAGGAGATCATTTAAAAAATTCCCTCGTATTTATAATTATAAATCAATTAACAAATGGCAAACAACAAAATATTTCAGGAATTTTATCATGATAATGGTGCATGCATTCATTGACTTACCGTAGGCATTTCCAATTGTAGTTGTATCTTGGAATCCAACAGCTACAGCAAGGGTAAGAATCATCAGGATCCAGTTAATCTCTGGAATATAGATCTGCCCATAGATTTGTTTTGAGGTGTGAACAATCTTCACACGTGGGAAGCAACTAAGAGCATGACACTGCTTAACTATAGAAAATGTGGCTGAAATTATAGCCTGACTGGCGACAATAGCTGCAAGGGTCGCAATAACAAAGATAGGCCAGAACACAACACCTGCCAAACAAGACCATATCAGAAATAGGACAAATTTGGCTCCAAACTAGACACAAGACATACGTCAAGTTAGAAGAAAAGAAAACTAACGGGGGATGGAATCGTAGAAGCTAGTTGGAATAGAAGAAATATGTTTTGTTAGAAATGCGGCTTGCCCCATGTATTGTACAACCAAGCACGGGTATACAAGGACCACAAATGCAAGCTGCATAAGGCAAAAGGAAACATTTAGACCAAAAAGAAGCTCACAGGGAATTATATCATTATCTCGTATAAGTACAATAAAATAGAAATAAACTTTCCACTGTTAGAATCTACAACTTACCATGATAGTGTACCTTAGAGATTAAATTCTAATATCCATCCAGAGAAACAATCAAGCGCTCACTTCCAACTTTTTATTTTTAAAAATAAGATGAAAATGCAAGATACAGCTTCAGAAGAAATAGCTAGGCACACAAACCTAGCATACACTCAAGTGAACAAAGAAGTATTTTCTTTCCATGAACTAAGTGTAATGCAATATTCCAGTTTCAGCTAAATGAGTTCCACCTTTTTTGAAAGAAAAAATCCCAGTCACTGAAACTAAAATAGTTATCTCAGTCTCACCCTTATCGAAAATGAAGTGAAATGGCCAAGATCTGCATACATCGCCTCAGTACCTACACACACACAAAAGGAGCCACTGAATTCAAAATTCAAGCAACAAATCACATGAATGAGGGGACAATCCAATTAGAGTACACGTACCTGTTATGGCAAGGAGGACCCCACCAAGTGAAATCCATCCATCTCTACCAGTTTTATCAAAGAACTTTATGATGTAATGTGGAGAAAGGGCATACACAATTTTTGGGTTCCAGCATATTGTATTATACAACCCAATCGCAAATATTGATACCAACCAGAGAATAACTACTGGAGCAAACAGGAAACCGACCTTATGGGTGCCCCAGTGCTGCAGAGCAAATAGGCCAACCAGTACGATGCATGAAATTAATAGCGTAACACCTAGAGTAATGGAGTTTGCATAATCACGGTGCGGTAAAATAACTCAGACAAAAAATTACAATAGTTATATGCTGAAATTTCAGCAATCAGAAATTATTCAGAACCTAATCCAAATAAGAATCAACAATAATAGACAGTACTTACCCTTGTCCAACTTTGTGTTGGCAGCTTCAAGTCCTGATATTGATGATAGTACTGCATTAGAAGGAGTAACTGCATTAGAAGGAGTAACTCAAGGATGTTAAACAGTGAGCTAAATGATGATGATATGATGATGATGATAACGCAGCAGAGCTACGTGTAATCATATAGTGAATGAGCAGATTCAAAAATAAAAAAGCGTTGGAACTAAGACTTAACGTGCTAACTTAGCAAACAGTAGGATTAAAACCTTAAAATGACACTTCTTATGCATATGGTTAGGGATAATTGATCAAACAACAGGTCCGATATAATAGAATTTAGCATTACAAGTGGTCCATCTATCCTAAATGGCAAGTGTGGTTCATTTACGTTAAATGCCGAGGTTGGTTATATGCAGTCCAAGTACTTCATGCCAAGTTGAACAAATTTACATATGTTTCAAAAGGCCAGGAATTATTGATGTTGACTGATATAGACGAGGTAAACTGCAAAACAATTCATTCAATAAGGAAAAAGTACTCTCACGTAAATGGCAAATATACGATAAAATTTTCTAGCAAAATTAATGTGTTGCACCATGAGTCGGCGTTGTCAAATATGGGATTACACCATAATACCATTGATTATATCTCATTTCAACCATACCCGACATTGCAGGAGTAACAACACCGTCACCTATTACCATGCCAGCACCCAGTAAAACTACAAGTAACAGTCCAGTCCTCAAACTTTTGTGCTTCTCCAGAAATCGTTTTAGTGCCAAAGACGTCGAAGATTGTCCCAAAGGACCATATTTGTAAGCTGAAAGTTCCTCATCGGCTGTTTGTTGATTAGGAAGCAAACCAAACTTTCCATGCCTACAAAGCAAGGAATACAGAGCAAATGTCCCACCTGATGTGATCGACTGGTTGGTCAATTCTGACAGGAAAGTTTGATAAGCGATTTTAAATTGAGTAAAGCCTATCAACTGTACCTTCGCCGTTATCATCAGCACTCAATACAACAATAATATATTTGAGCAAGGGTATCAGTGTCAAAGTCCAAAAGATTAATGAGAATGCGCCAAATATAGCATCTGGATTCTGATGATGTTGCAGCTTCCCAACAAATATGCTTTTGAACACATAAAGTGGTGACGTGCTCAGATCTCCATAAACCACACCAAAGCTTTGGTAAGCGAGTACTAAAGAGGTAGGAAGGTTTGCCAAGCTAAACTGCAAATAAAATATTTTCACTTCAGGCCATTATAGGCAACAATAAGTTCACTAGTTAATCAGCTATTTTAGTGGAGTTCATGTTATGGGAAAGAAGGGTATTCGTGAATGTGGTTCAAAGAGCTTCAGTTGCACTGTCAACACAATCAAATATTAGAACTCCCAGAAGATTGATTCTTTTATCTCTGTCCAGAGGTAAAAAGCTTGAGCTACATATCAATAATCACATACATATGTCAAAAGATGATCATAAATAATATCCACTGATACAAAGATAATTCAGATCATGAAATGAAAAATAAAATAAAATAGTAGACTTCAATAAAGCAAAAGGACCTTCATTTTACCCCACATAGCACACCATCAACCAACTAAAAGGTTCTGAAATAAGATGCCTTCTAGCAGTTTACTAACATAAAACCTTTGTTCATGGGATAAATAACTGAAATAAATATAATTCCTACACCTTTGAGGTTAACTTTCGCTTGTTTTGAGCTGTCTGGGCTTGTTCACCTTGCTCATCTCTTCGACCCAAGCGGGCTGATTGTTGACCAGCGCCGAGTGCCCTCGGAGGTGGAGTGCCAGGGCTACCATCATTGTCAATATCAACTTGATTCATCTAATTGCCTGTCAAATTCTGAAGAATGTCTTCTTTTTGAGAGCCACAAAATATAACTGGAAAGCCAAAGTTATACGTATAAACATAGCAGCGAGAAGAAAAAGGCATTCTAAGCTATTCGTTTTTATACAAATACTTTCAAAAGATATAATCAAAGCTAGAAACATGCTTGTGAAATGCAGGGAATCAAAAGCTAACAAAAACCAATCAGAAAAAATCATGGCGGAAAGCTGAAATCAAGAATCAATAACAAAGAATAATCACTTCCAGAAGATAAGAAATACGTAGCTCTAAAGATTTATTACAAATAAACTCCCGTTCACGTGACTAAATAGAGCTCTCAACTTTCGGGACAGTCAGAATTCAAGAGATGGCCAAATCACCAATTTAACAGCAAAGATCACACAAAGAGATTCTAAATGAACACCAGTCTGCATACACACTCATGCCCACCTGATAAAGCAAAATCGAGGAATTGGAATCAAATCTAAGCACTTTATACAAATCACAATAGAGAAATCGATCGATTCATCGCTACACATTTATATTTGGTCATCTTACGTGTGTAATACACGTATCTAGACAACATCAAATAAGCACAAAGAGCAATAAAGGAAGATAAACGAAAGTCTCGTATATTTTCAGAAAAATAGTGGGATTTGAGAGAACCCAGATGCGAAATCGGACCTTTGTCCTCTATACAGGAGATGACACTCTTTCTTAGATATATTAATGGAACAAAGCGATCAACGAACTTGAATCCCTCATTTAATTAGGGTCAATGGTGAATCTGAGGCAACATAAAAAAAAAATAATTGGCGATTCATATATCCAGAGGGATATCGTAGCAATGGAGGCGAGACACACGTGATTGCTGATGAAAGCGATTTGGCTTGTACATTCATACCAGTGAAAATAGATACGATGAACTAGTATACTTGGATAGTTGGAATTGTTGTTGATTTCTTTTTATATTAAATAAAATTTGGCCATAATGTCAAGCAGAAACGGTATCATAATGTGTTGTCGCCATTTGGTTTTTAAACCATATATTCCTTCACGGGAAGAATTCGGTGCACAGCGTTCAGCAAAATTATAATTAAGAAATGTCAGATCAAGCGCTTGTTTATACTGCAAGTGAATATGTAACTTTAATTTTTTATAACATGACAACATCGAGTATATATATATATATATATTGTATGTTAGGTTTGAACTATTAGGTCTCAGGAGATGCGTGTCTAACTATTGATGTTATTTCACTTACTCTAAGGATCAGTCTTATCCTTATTCTCTCGTCGATCATATCCTCAATAGAGAAAATATTATCCGTTAAAATCTGACATTACTATTACAGTCAATCTGACCAACCAGATCAAGGGCATAATGTCAATTGTTTGACATACGAGAGTTTTCTAGGAGGTCGATCGTCTGGATACTATGTTACGCATGTTTAAATCAACGAGAGATTAGTCTTTAAAATCAAAATACTGTTTAAAACCATTTTTCAATTATTTTAATTTTTTTATTAACCAACCTTAAAACTCCTTCATTCGCAAACATTGCAAAAGATTCTCCTAGTCTCGGCACCTTTTCCCCTTCTTCTTTCTTAATCATCTTCTGAAGTACGTCCCTTTCTTCTTCCCAGAAAAACTACCTGACTTTTGCTTCACGCAGGTATGTTTCCCTCTCTCTCTGTCGTGTCTTGTGGCTGGAGGGGGAATGCAAATGAAACTGCCACTTTTGCTTCACTCAGGTATGTTTGTCACTCTCTCTTTTGGCTGGAGGGTGAATGCAAATGCCATCACTTTACTTGATGTTTCTCTTATTTGCAGCCGAGTTGCCATTTTTATCATTTTCTGTGGCATGTTTTGAGTTTATTGTTTATGATATTGTGTTTCGTTGGAGATGAAATTGTAATTATTTCATTTTAGGTGCTTCAATTAAAGGTTATAGTTTATTTCAACTGAAACTTTTTTGCCTAGCATTTAACAAGATGTCTTGCAAGCTGATGAAATTTGTATATAGGCATCTTCGATTGAAGTTATGTGGCAATCCATTAAATCAGAGAAAAATGATATTTAGAAAAAATCAAATGGATATCAATACAATATTTGGTGTCCTACTCATTACATTGAAATAATGAGGGTTGGGTCCAATTGTTGAAGCAATTACAAAGTTTTGCATACAAAGTCTGTCCATGTAAGGTAGCAAAGAGATGAGAGAACACCTCAAGGAACTTCAAGAGATATGGAAATTTTGGTTTCTAGGGACAGCTAGTCTCTATGGTTGTTGCTGCCACGATCCTTTCATTTTCTGTTATATCACTTCTCAGAAGGTTACATCTCCTGCTACGTTTTGTTCTACTGCCTCTGGTGTAGCGGCTGGATTAATTTCTGTGATCTGGACATTCGGTCATATGATTCGGTTGTCTAAGAAACTTTGGAAACAGCCAACGATCATTCTAAGGTATGCTAACTTTTTTTCTGCGAGGTGGAATAATTCCTTATGATTCAATCGATTTCTCTTTACGTCTCTTTCCATGTGTATTTATATATTGTTCAAAACTATAATTGATTTTCTTCTGACGAGGTTTCAGTAATTGCCATCGAAAGATTTAGAAGTATCATTAATATATGTATAATGTAACGCGATGAATGATTGAAAGCTACAAGGTCATCAACGAATATCAGCTTAAGTGATATAGCAACATATGTCCATATATCAAGGTGACCTCCGTCACAAAAATTTGAATCGAATAAGGCTCAATATGCAACCCCATGATGTCAATATCAATATCTTCAAATAACTATCATCAATTAAGAAATCCAAGGCACCAAATATCAATACATAGCAATTAAAACATCGAGTTCATCACATTTAAAATTTCATTACTATGATAACTTGAACTTCATATGACAGCAATCGTTCATACCAGGTCAATGAATACGGATATGAATAACTGCACCAATCTCTTATATTAAATCTTAGCCCAATTTGAAATATTTCCATAACGCTTCTGTTAATCTTAAATCATCAACAAACGTCTACAATATTCATTATGTCAAAATTCATCCTTTAACATAGGCTACAATATCAATGAATCTTCTTCAAATAATGCTCCGTCGGCTGCAAATGAAAGTTAACACAAAATATGACAATTAAAATTCACAAGTTTCTGTTAATAACTTCGTCCAACAATAGTTAACTGATCTACAATTCACAATATGTTTCTCGTATAGTATGCCAAACATCCATTTGACATAGTTTTCCATTTTTATTATAACACCTTCACTACTAAATGAAATAAATCGATTATTGTTTACATTCATAAGTTCATAAATTGATTAATGAAATAAATGAGACAAGACAAAGATCTATAACTTTATGTGAACACTTGATCGAGATTCTCAACCCATAATTCCCAAAATATGAATATAGAACATACATGTAAATAGATCTGCACAGAATCAATTTCTGGACCTGTTTCAATAAAACTTATGTATCTCTTTCATTTCATATTAAATCCCAGTGATTCAAAAGCCAAGTGAAAGGCAAAATAATATTATAAAAAATCATTCCATATTGTAAATTCGAAAAATGAACCTATAATCGCAGTAACTCAATTACTAATAGTATTTGGACCTCCTCTGCTCAAAATGAATCTCACTTTGCAGGGAACAAAGATCCGAAGTTTCGTAGATTACTTAAAAAATGGTCATAAAGTGAGAAGCAAGTTATAGAATGGAGGAATAGAAGAGAATGATCTCATGTAATAGAAAAGTTATAATTGGCCAAACCTGTAGTCTAATTTTGATCTAATACTGTCAAACTTCTTCCCAAAACAAAATCACACAAAATCGTTATATTAATCATATTATTGGGGTATTTACATTTTCCATCAAGTTGCACGTAATGCCTATGTCAACAGTTTAAAAACTTTACATTCACATTTATAATTAAAATGGAAAAAGAAAAAAAATGGGTGAGTTTATCTTCTTTCTCCATTATTCATGACCAGACCATATAGATTTTTTATTAAATAATTTAGTAAGTGCTTAGTTACTTTTCTAATTGGATCCTTTAATAGTAATTATTTTTGTGGGGGGTATTGATCTAATAATATTATTTCTTCTCCTTTTTAGGTGGCTGATCATCCTTCTTTTAGCTCCATTGAAATTTTTCCATCAATCCGTGGAACATGTATCTAGACGTGATAAAGTAACATTATTACTATAAGTTTTCAAAAATAAAATCTCTTGTGATGGATAGACATTAAGACGTAGAAGTTGTACGTGGTACGAGAGAAGCATTTTGAGAGAATGAATTATGTAGCAGCAAAAACTCAACAGCATTATGACATCAACGACTCGATCACGTAAATGAAAAGAATCTTACACGTCTTAAGAGAAATAATGTTCCGCCCGGTATAAAGCAAGTCCATATGAGGAAATGCACTAACTGCTTGGCCAGAAAACAGAACATGTTATTATTCAAGAGTTCACCTCCTAGCAGAGCTGACAAAATTCTTGATCTGGTGCACTTAGATCTATGTGGACCAATGTCATTGTCCTTTGGACGAATTAGGTATTGGATAACCTTCATCGACGACCATTCCCAGAAAATTTAGGACGCTTAAAACTAAGGACCAAGTTGTAAAAACATTTAACAAATTTCTGAACTTGGTTGAACGACAGACAAGCATAAAACTTAAATGTATTAAAACAGACAATGGAGAAGAATACATTGGATCCTTTGACGAGATATACAAAATTAATGGAACATCAATTGACATTGCCAAAATACAACGACTAAATGAATTAGCCGAAAGAATGAACAGGACTTTGGAAGAACGAGTCAGAATCATGCTCTCACATGCAAAGTTATCTAAGGAATTTTGGAGAGAGGTTGTGGTTGGAGCCGCCGCATATATATTGAATCGATCACCATGTGTTCCTCTCAATTGTGTGTTCTTTTCAATTATGAAGTTCCGGACAAGGTATGACAAGGCAAAGAAATTTCCTATGATCATTTGGGGGTATTTGGATGTGTTTCTCATGTTCATATTTCAATAAAATGAAAGATATAAATTGGATGCCAAAACAAAGAAATGCATATTTATTGTCAAGGATAAATTTGGTTACAAGTTTGACAGTATTGATCTAAATAAACCTATAAGAAGTTGGGATGCAGTATTTTCGGAGAATGAGTTCTTAGAAAAAATAGGATATGAGAAGTGTAAAAATCTTAGCAAGATCTTGAATGGTGGCCTTCAACTGTAAATTCACAATCAGTTGATGATAATGAAGTGCAGAATGATCTCGATGAAATTCCACTTGTAACGCCCCAAAATCCATAGGACCACATTTATGCATTTTATTGATCTCATGGGCCAAATTGGCAATTTTAAATGTTATGTATTTGCTGATTTTAATTAATTTCAGAAATGAGATGCACTGCGGCTGTACCAGCAGATGACTCCAAAGAGTGATGCACGAGCTAGTTTATTTGAAATGGATTGAAAATGTCTTTAAGGAGGTGAAATGATTTCTTTTGGAAAAGGTTTGGTACTTTACAAATTTAAAATGATAAGAAGGGAATTTTTACTAAACTTTAGAAGTGTGTCATGCTTGATTTCACAAGTAGCTTGCCACTAATCCCTTTCATATAAAAACATGTTTTCAAAGTAAGATTTTCATCATTTGCAAAGAAAAGTCTTAAAGTGTTCCTCAAAATATTTCCAGAAGAGTTCGTGTGTTGCTCAGGGGAAGAATTCTGCAGGGACTTGTTGCTATCGCAAAGTTTTGTTTAAGGCAAGTAAAAGCTGATCCTTTGCTACACCATTTGAAGCATATATTGTTGTTTTATGGATCTGATTGCCTGTATGTTTAAGATATGTTTAAAGTTCATGTTTGAAATGATTTAGACATGAAAAGGAAAGAAAGATGGGTTCGAAAATGATGTTTTGATGTTTATGATGTCTTCCAGAAAGTTTATGATGTTTTAAAAGTACTGAGGATTCGAATTTATTCCAAGAATGTTATGAATGTTCTTCTTCCAGTAGTTGTAATATCAGAATTTGATAACTGTGTAATCGGTAGTTGCTGGTTGAATCATTATAAAGTATGGTTTGATAGGCAACGGCGGATGGC
>KV019086.1:29368-51413 GCA_001598015.1 Dorcoceras hygrometricum | reverse complement strand
TTTCAGTCGTTGTATTTCTTTCGTAAATTCCAGTTGGTGCACTGTTCACCAGCAGGTGCATTTCTTTTGTTTAAACCAGAATTCAGCATTCTTTGTTAACACCAGCAGATGCATTCCATTGTGATAGTTCAGCAGTTGCTTTATTCGTTTCTAAGTACTGTTCATTTCAGCTGGTATTAGTCTTGCGACTGGTACTATTCATTTATATATACGTGTTAGCGCTTCTCCTTGCGACTGATTGATGCGCTAACGACGTCGTTTCTTTAAGTTATAAAATATCAGCAGTTAGTCTTGTCATCCTATCTGTTATTTACTTCTAACGACATCATTTTCATTTAATACGATTGTCTTAGTAAGAGATCTTGCAGCTGGTTTCTATTTATTCCAGCTGGTTCATTTTAGCGATATTGCGAACAGCAGAGATCTGTTTTGTTTCATAAGTGCTGTTCCATTCTCTTGCGACTGGTTTTCTTTTCACCAGTTTCATTTCAACGATATGTTTCCAAAGTCGAATTCGATTCTCAGTAAATTTTTAAAATGGGAAGCAAATGTTTAAAATGATGGAACCCGATGATTTACAGAAATTTCAAGGAATGTTTAAAGAAAATATTGTTAAGGAACAAAAGCTATTTTAGATTATGGCATAGATAGTTGACGGTCACCCATTGAAGAAGGGTGAGTAGTCGTCCAGATGTCGGCTGCCCTTTCATATGAGCTATATGCTAGAACGGATTTCCGAAGTCATTTGATCAAGTGCAACACGGACCATATAGAACTTATATGCCATGATCAACTGAAAATGATATTGAAAATGTTAACAATGAGAAGCTGGGCTATCATCCCCTGTTTCTGCCATTGAATGTTTATTGAACTGTTTACGAAAATGATATTGTTCATTGAAGTTCCTTAACATATGTATTGAACAGATATCCACCTGTATATTTGAATTGTTATTACCCAGGTTTTACTTGCTGAGCCTCTAGGCTCACTAGCTTTTAAAATGGTGCAGGTGCGACAACTGATGGAAGAACAGCAGGTGAAAACTGAACCAGCGGCTGGGTGGTTGTGTTTATCAAGGGGCCAACGTAATCCGTGTCTAGGATAATGTTGTTTTATCTTTTGTAGGATCTGTATTAGATCAGTTGCAACGGTTGTATATTTACATAGAATAGCAGCTGTTGTAAATCGCAATTGCAAAGTTATATAATATACTCTGTTTTTCCGCAAACAAGTTTCAGCATTTGGCGCCGTAACTAGTATTGTGTCTGCGTCTGGTTTGTGTTTCGAGTTTTCTTTCAAGTTATAGGAAATACAACCTATAGCGAATTATCTTTTAGCCCTTCTTTTATTCGAAAATTTTTATTCACCCCAAATCGCGATTCCCGTGGGTTCGGGTGTCACACCACTTGTTGATGATCATCAAATAATGATGAAATCCGTGTTCACAATGAACCATAGCAGAAAGTTCTCGTGCTAATGTTGCCACACGTTCTGGAAGAGCCGTGCAACCCTCAACTAGATATTCCCTGAACGAATATAACTGCTAATTTATGTGGGAGAACCAGAAAGTTTCGAGAAAACTGTTACTTTGAATACAAGGACAAATGGATGGAAGAAGTGCAACATGAAGTGCAATCCTTACATCATAATAAGACATTTGAGCTGGTGAAGTTACTAAAAAGTAAGAAAACTTTGAAGAATAAGTGGTGTTCTGGTTGAAGCAAGAGGAGCACAGTAGTAAACCAAGATTCGAAGCTATGATTGTCGTCAAAGGTTTGGAACAAAAACATGGAGTTGACTTAATGAAATATTTTCACCCGTGGTGAAAATGACATCCATTCGAATTGTGTTAGGGAAAGCAGCTAAGCTTGATCTGGAGGTAGAACAAACGGATATCAAGACTGCATTCTTTCATGGAGATTTGGAGGAAGAAATCTCCATAGAGCAACCATAGGGTTTTATAGAGAAAGGGAAAGAGGACCACATATGTAGATTGAAGAAGAGTCTGTATGGTCTCAAACAAGAACCGAGACAGTGGTACAATCACTTTGAATATGTAATAACAGAGCAATAAAGAATCGATGGGTGTAGTGAGTAGGTTTCTTTCACAACCTAGAAAGAAATATTGGGCTGCAGTAAAATGAATATTAAGATATTTATGGGACACCTCAAAATACAGGTTGTGTTTTGGAGGAACTAGATCGACTTGAGCTTATAGGTTATGCTGATGCAGACATGGTCGGAGACGTTGACTCCCGGAACTAAACATCAGGTTACTTAAAAAATTTGCAAGGGGAGCTATATCATGGCAATAAAAAAAGTGTATAGCATTGTCAACCACTGAATCAGAGTTCATTGCAGCAACTAAGGCGTGTAAGGAGTTATTACAGATGAAAGGTTCTTGGAGGAGTTAAGTTTTGTGCAAGATCAATACCTGTATTGTGACAGTCAGAGTATATGATTTATCTTTGTAAGGATTCTTCAATGCACTCACTAGATGTTCGTTATCATCGGATATGAGATATACCGGAGAAGAAGTTATTAAAACTTGGGAAGATTCATATAGATGAAAATGGATCTAATATAATGATCAAGATATTGCCAAAATGAAAGTTGGAATATGATATTACTGTTGCTGTTCTGATCAAATACACAAAATGAGCTTGAGTGGGAGAACTGCTAAAACTAATCAAGCCAACATATTTGAATTTATACACGAACTTAAAAATGTGGAAGATTAGTAAAAAAAATTATGTGTTTGTTTATGTAAGCAATGATGTAATTAATTTTTTTTACCCTGGACTTCACCTATAAATGGCCATAAATTCTTCGTTCTAAATTACATAAAAGGCATAATTCATCTCTTCTATAAACATAAAGTTATAGAAGTGACTTAGAGGATTTAACTAGAATTTAATTCATTAAGGAGTATTTATATTTGGAAGGAATAAAATTAGTGAGATTAGTGAGTTTGTTTTCTCAAGTTTTGTCTTCTTTGTTATTAATAAAGAAGTGATATACTTGAGTGTTTTGAGTAGACGTAGTTCAACATTGAGATGAACACTGTAAATATTGTTGTTCAGCTTGTTTAATTTGTTAGCTATATTCTTGTAATATTTCGATGAGATGCTAACCTAAATTAATATTAATTTCCCAGATATCCTAACAGTGCTCGATTTTCAGATTTTTGAAGTTGTAATCAAATCGAGCATTCAATATTTGATGTAAGGTTCTTAAAGCTGGTATGCGTAAATTTTGACGAATCCTCGAAATCTTGACTTGTGTCCACTTCAACAGCTTATGGATTTAACTTTATGCATGTAGAAAAGGGTTGGTTATGTAACGGCAGTATGAGTACGCAAACTTTGAGTCTTCAAGCGCTCTCTTTAGCCTGGGAGTATGAGTACAGAAAACTTTGAACCCTTTTTTCTTGGTAGTCTTTAATGTTTTGTGGTCCTGTAATTGGTGTGATGCAACGTGAATGAAGATAAAGCACCACTGCACCAATGCCATATTTCCATCATGATTGGTGGTGGAATATTTATGGTTTCAGGCTTTGCCTTTAGTTTGAGCCCTTGCTGACAAGATCTTCTCCAAGAGCACATTATAAACCTTGAGCATCTATTACTTAGTAGGCTTCTCAAAAATTTATTACAACGATCGAATTCTTTTATGTTATGCTTTGCTGAAGTCTTATCTGAGGTATCCATGCAGATGAAGTATCCTTCGGTGGAAATCCGAAAATCGATGTTCCATAGTAGTGATTTTACATCCACGGTGAGTCTCCTGACCTTTGTAGAAAAGGCGGTGTGCCCCATTTCCAACGACACCTTTAGAATTAGGGCCAGTTTTTGTGAGATTAATTGGTTTAAGAAATTAGAATAAAAATAATTAATTAAGGCAAAAGATCATGTGACATTTAGATATTATTAATTGCTGCATCGTACTATAAACTTGAATTCTTGTAGGTTGGAAATGTTGGGAAATGTGAATAAAAGCTGTCAGATCGCAAGCGGTCTGGTCGCGAGTAGTCTGGTCGCGAGCTGAGTTGACCCCCGCGAGCCCGCAAGCTGAGTTGACCGTCCTGAACTGAGATGAGTACTTCATGCTATTTCCAATGCACGATCTGGTTCGAAGCCCCGAGCTGATCTGCGCGATCTGGTCCGAAGCCTTGAGCTGATCTGGACAGGTGTGCTGATCTGCACTGGGTTGAACCAGTTCTTTTGAAACAGTGCATATGTTCATGCTGGAACGCTGCATGCTCCATTTTCCTCATGAAGCAATGCAACTGTTCGAAGCAGTGCAACTGTTCGCAGCAGTGCACCTGTTCGGGATGGAGTTATTACAAATCATGCGTCCATTCAAGGCAACCGACCACCTATGATATATATAGGCAGTTTAGGCATTCGAGATTCAATTAATTCTGTATTCTCTTGTTGCCTTCTGCACTATATTTGCCCTCGTTGGAACACTTATTTTGTTCGCTGGAATTACTCAGTGTGGTGCTACACTTCGTAATTCGTAGGTCGTTGTATCTTAGGGATGATTGCCGCAATGACAGCACTATACTCGGCAATTTCATCTTGCGAAAAGAGGACTTTCCTCGTCTCGACCAATCAACGCTTGTGAACTGTTGACAGACAGAATAGAAATCCCAACAATAGCAAGACGACATCCTGTGTTTCTATTCTCGTCACTTGATAGAAGATGTCATCAGTCACCTTCACACTGCTCGTCACTTCTACTACACACGGTGAAAAACCTTTCAAATTCTCGGGTGCTGACTTCAATCGTCGGCAACAGAAGTTGTTGTTCTATCTTACAACACTCAGACTGTCCCGATTCTTAATAGAGGAACCCCTTATCATCACAAAAGGCGGCAATGATACACAAAGGTGGACTGCTGTTGATGCATGGAACCACAACGATTTCTTGTGTCGCAACTACATTCTCAACAGTCTAGACGATGTTATGTACATCGTGTACTGCTCCATCAAGACTGCAAAGGAGTTTTGGAACTCCTTGAAGAAAAGTACAAAAAAGGATGTCGGAGTAAAGAAATTTGTCGTTGGCAAGTTTCTGGACTACAAAATGGTGGACGTCAAATCTGTTATGAGCCAGATACAAGATATTCAAATTATCATTCATTGTCAGAAGGAATGGAGATAAATGAACCATTCCAAGTGGCGGAAATAATCGAGAAACTGCTATCGATGTGGAGAGACTTCAAGAAATACCTAAAGCACAAGCAGAAGGAGTTGAAACTTAGAGAGTTGAATGTTCAACTCCGCATCGAGGAGGATAGTCGAACCTCCGACGCCAAAATAGTGGCATGAAAGTTTGACTCTACGATGAAGTCAAATGGATTCAAAATCAACGAATGTGACAAATGTGTGTACATCAAAGGTACTTCGAGTTCATATATAATTGTTTGCCTTTACGTTGATGACATGCTGATCATGGGAAATAATCATAAGTTAATTATTAATACAAAGGAAATGTTGAAAGAACATTTCGACACCAAAGACTTGGATTTGTGTGATATTGCACTAGGGATCAAGATCTCTAGGACACTAGATAGTATTATATTATCACAATTCCAATATATTGAAAAGTTACTTGAATGATTTAGTACTTTGGTGAGTCGTCCTGCCAGAACACCAATGGACTTGGGCGTTCACGTAGCAAAGAATCGTGGAGAACCTGTCTCTCAACTTGACTATGCAAGGGTAATAGGGAGTAATGTTTCTAACAAACTGTACTCGCCCAGACCTTGCACACATCGTAAACCAATTGGGTAGGTTCACGAGTAATCCAAGTAAAGATCACTGGAAAGTCTTAATAAAAGTGCTTGGATATTTAAGTTATACATCAAACTACGGTTTTAACATATATGAAATATGCAGCAGTTTTAGAAGGATATTGTGATGCTAATTTGATATCGGTCACAAAAGACTCTAAGTTCACTAGTGGATACGTGTTCACTATAGGTGGAGGAGCATTATCTTGGAATCATCTAATCAAATGTGTATAGCTCGATCAATATGGAATCCGAGTTTATTGCTTTAGATAAGGCAGGGGAAGAAGCCGAGTGACTAAGAAACTTCCTTGAAGATATTCCTAGTTGGAATAAGGCAGTGCCTTCTATTGTCATTCATTGTGATAGAATCTGCAATAGAAGAGCACAAAGCAGTATGTACAATGGTAAGTCTCGATATATTCATCAAAGACACAATACCATTAGACATTTGTTCTCTAGTGGAGTTAATTCGGTTGACTACATAAGGTCAAAGAAGAACCTAGCGGATCCGTTTACTAAAAGTATAAATAGAGATCAAATGTACAAACTGATGAAAGGAATGGATTAAAACCCACAAAATAAAATGTTTATATGGGTAACCAACCTTGAGAATTGGAGATTCCAAGACCTTGGTTCAAAGGGACAACTAAGTTATAAACATTATTGCGAATATTTGGAACCCTTAAAGTCTCATTCCTGTAAAATCCAAGTAAGACACACCTTACAACATGTGATGAGGTTAAGCTTGGTTTAATGATTCCTATACCTAACAGGTAGGGTATGGCAGGATACCCTCAATAGGAGATCACCTATATAAGTGAGAAGTAATGGCCACTTCAAATGAAAAACACTTATGAATCTAAGATATGGTCCAGGACCTAAAAGGACACAACAATGAGAAAAAAATATGTTAGAGTTGTTATTGTGTAAGTACTATTATCTTGATTTACACAAATGGTTGGTTAGTTCATGACATCACGTCACGACCTAACTAGTAAATCCGATGGCATGCTACTAAGGAAGGTTCAAAGTCAAAAACTACTTATCCTGATGCAATAATAATTCATAAAGAACTTTCAAACAAGTCAGAACACGTGAATTGATTTCATTCATGTGGGGGATTGTTGAGAAATATGAAAGAAAGCTGTCAGATTGCAATCGGTCTGGTCTTGAGCAGTCTGGTCGTGAGCTGAGTTAACCCCCACGAGCTGGGTTGACCCTTGCGAGCTGAGTTGACCATCGTTGAATGTCCTGAACTGAGATGAGTACTTCGTGTTGTTTCCAGTGCGCGATCTGGTTCGAAGCCCCCAGATGATCTAGACAGGCGTGTTGATCTGCACGATCTGGTCTGAAGCCCCAAGATGATCTGGGAGGCGTGCTGATCTGCACCGGATCGAACCGGTTCTTCTGAAACATTGCATCTGTTCATGCTGGAACGCTTCTGTTGGCGCCCGGCGCCGGATCCGGATCGCGCTCCCGGGGCACAGCGAAAGTTTCAAAATTTTGTGTCCGGGGTCGCTAATACAAGAGTGGTTCTAGAAATATAAACAATTTACAAAACAAACATCAAACAACATGTGTTTAGATTATTACCTTTCTGGCAACTAGGCGCCTGGCTCCGACTATTTCTCTAATGGAAATAGCACTTCTTTGGTTGCTCCTAATCCGATCCACGATCGGTTTTCCAATTCCTTTGCTGGAATGCACTAGAACCCAAACGAATATTTCACGAGCAGAATCTCCTCGCCGGGACGATCGCAGCGAAGTACGGCGGCAACGGCTCGGCGGCGACGACTCGGCGGCGGGAGAAGGGAGAGGGTAGAGTTTTCTAAACAGTTTTTTTATGCGAGTAAAATGAATACCTCAGGGCCCCTATTTATAGATTTTTCATGGGCTGAAACCAGTTAATGAGCTTGGGTCGTGCCCAGGCCCAGGTGAGCATTGGTTTCAAGTCCATCATTGTGGCTTCATCATAATCCTGATCGACGATCAGATCGGACCGATCTACTCAGTTTACAAAACTGAACATTATGATGTGAAAATAATTTTTCAAACCACCTAATCCAAAATAGCATAAGTATAGTCATACTAGTCCAATCTTTAAGGAAATCTCATTTTCACCCCCAGTTATTTTAGGAAGTCACACTTCCATCATTCCTCCTACTATGCTCAACAAATTGAGCTCAATTTCCTTTTCTGCGCGGGAATTGGTAGACCAGTACACTGTGTGACCCTCAATGGTTCAAGGATACAGTTAGCCGTGGGCTCACAACTCATTGTGAATCAGAAAACACATTTTCTGATCTACCCATCGGACCATGGTAAAATGCCTAGAAACATCGCCCCATGATCCCCTAGGTATAATTGATAGTGCCTGAAAGAGCCAGTCGGTAATGGTTAGCGTATGGTACGATCCTTTTATCTCATATATCCCGATCGAATCAACGCCCATTGGTAAATCGAGAGTCGTTAGAGATTCGATAGCCATGCATACATCTTGGAGATCAGAATAGAGACATCACGAGTGCTACTAGGTAAACTCATTTACACTAAAGCACAAGAGTACTCTGACCAGAGATTTGTCACACTATTATCTCCTCAGATAGCATAGGATATCCAAGCACTAGGGCGAGCGGTGAATCCTTGACAACAAAGCATCGACTCCCACATGCTTCATGACCTCACCCAATCTCGACACCTGATGACCCTCACGGAGTCGATAAACGAGTCAAAGTGAGGCGAACTAATCATGTAAGAGACTTAATGATGTTTCGAGTAGTAAGGACTAACTCATACAACCAAGACCTCGGACTCTCCACTCGACAAATGGTAACCACTTGGAGAATTCGAACGAGGATAGTTCGCCAGGCAAACCATCCATCTGCATGCTCAGAACATCACAACGTTCCATACCAATGAAACATGGTACTTCATATCGCAGATGCTAGTCTCAAACTCAGGCGGCCTTATCCTCATTTTGACGGTCCAATCGACTAGGAACAAGTTTAGAATACACAGTGACTATTATATGTGTTTCATGATATCCATCATATCCACTATCACATCTAACATACACTATGGTGCATTCTAGGTCTTTATCCAACACAATTGTTAAAATTATAATAAAACGATGATAAAGAATGCCATATAAAATGTGAATTTCATAAAAAAAAGATTGTTTTACACAAAGAGTCATCAAAAGCCCACACGCCACAATTTGGCTAGTTGGGCACCTACTCTAACAGCTTCATGCTCCGTTTTCCTCATAAAGCAATGCAACTGTTCGAAACAGTGCACCTATTCGAGATGAAGTTACTCGAAATCATGCATCCATTCAAGGTAACCGACCACCTATTATAAATATAGACAGTTTAGGCATTCGAGATTCAATTAGTTCTGCATTCTCCTGTTGCCTTCTGCACTATATTTTCCCTCTGTTTTCCCTATGTTCTGTTTCCAACTCCACATTTATTTTGTTCGCTTGATCTACTGTAGTGCTACTCTTCGTAATTCATAGGTCGTTATATTTTAGGGACGATTGCCGCAACGATAGCACTATACTCGGGCAATTTCGTCTTGAGGAAAGAGGAATTTCCTCGCCTCGACCAATCAACGCTTGTGAACTATTGATAGACAGAATAGAAACCCCAACAGGAAATTTACCAGATTTAATTATTTTAAGAAATGGAGTACTCAATATCTTTTAGGTGACATTTTGTTTTTTCAGGAAACCGACACAATTTGTAACTAATTATATGGAACACAATATGGAAGAAATTTGTAGGGAATATTAATGAGTTTAACACTCAGGTTCATACATGAATGGATGTAAGGTAGTTGTTCGCATCATTATCACTCGAGTTTTATACCTCACAGCATTTGGTCAGGGTTGATACCACAAATATTTTCCACCTCGGGACCCGAGGAAAGTGCAGATCTTGGAACGCGACTGGTAGTCTTTCGTTTTGGCACCACCCCATCACCTCGGACCTCAAGGGCATTTCACCACTCAAGCATGTCATGACGGGATAAAGAGAATTGAACAAGCGTCCGAGCACTCCTTATTTCTTTAGGCCAACGCACCCCTAATAGGTGCTCCATAGGTACCCGTGATGCACCTCGGGCAGTACTTCCAAGACACCTCGAGGTCTCGAGGTGTGACGAGTCTTCACAGTATAGCTTGTCGGCACGACCTCGGGATAAGAGGTCTGCCATTGATAATGACTAATCACAACCACTTGGCCTTTTCGTTTAACTCATGATTAGTCAATCTGGAAAATTCTGCAAAACTCATATTATGAATGACGATTCTTGTAACGTGCACACAAGGGCCGCTAGATCCGTACTCAGGTATGATTAGCTTTGTTCGTACACACAACAGCTCCTATCCCCTCCCATAAATACTTGGTATATCTCAATTTACATTCATTCAGCAGACATGAAAGGAGCTAGTTCACGTAAAACTCATGTTATCACTAAGTGTTCTTCGTCTGTCATGATCATTTTGTGTCTGCTTTTCATATTTATTTTTCATTTGGTTGAATTGTTACTCCATATTTTGTTAAATAAGGGGTTGTTTCAAATGAGACGACCACTAATTGATTGTAACTAAAAACGCATGAAAATAAAATAAATTAATTAAAGGAAACACAACAAAAAAAATCACAAATTGAAAAGAAAAATTATTCTTAGAAGACTTAAATATAAATTATACTTCCCGTCAACGTAGCCAAAAACTTGCTACACTTTGATTATTTCACACCTAATATTAGGTTTCCACAAGTTGTATATCATTGTGAGTCCGAATGTTGTATCCACATGGAAGCTAAGAAAATTACAAGTTTTTAAATTTTGTTGATTATTACGTGTTAAAATTTTATACTAAGTATGTGAGAACTAGAATTTAATCCAAAGAGATACTTTAGCTGGATAAGCTGCTGGTGAAGAGACCAGCTTAGCTGTGTGCTGGTCCAAGTTTCATTGACAAGCTGGTTTTGCAGGTTGCTCGGGTATCAGTGCTGGTTATATTTGGTTTGAATCATGATTTTGAGCAATAACGGTTAGAGCCGATTGATGGTTTATCAGCGGAGAGATCTGAGCTGATATGAGCACTGTGGACCAGATCGGGTTCGTGTGAGTGATCCAAGCTGGATGTGTGTTGCTTGAAGTACCTGAGCTGGACAGCTGAACGTTGTGCTGGCTGAGAGCAGCGTACTTCCCGAGCTAGTTTGTGTGCCTGAGCTGATACAGTATTAAAGTCTGAGCTGGTTTGACTTCACTGTAGCTTTGACTGGGAGTATATAAATAAGTTTTGACCAACACTTAGTTATTTTATAACACACATATCTTATCTTCTCCCTAGCATCTCGACACTTATATCTCAAACCCTCATGTCTACTGTTCACCCGACACTTTTTCCTTCTGATTGTTTGAGATTAGTTGGTCAGATTTGAGTGAGAGTACCTCGGTTGGAAACCCCTCTTTGAGACCAACGTTCTTTTACCCGTTTGGAGTCGGAAGGATGTTGGATAGAGATAATAGCTGAGAAGCTGCGTGATAGAGTTGAGCTCCGGCTCAGGTAACCGTGTTCTGTTAGTGTTAGTTTCTGTTCCTAGCGTTTATCTTTGAGCTGAGTAGTGCTCTGTTAGCTAGACGTAGCTGGTCTGGGCTGATAGGATTTAGGATGCGAGCTGGTTAAGCTTGAGTAGAGCTGATTTTCTTGAGTATTTTGGCAGATTAGGTCCTTTCTTGTGGTTTTTATCTTGATTTCTCGGCAGAGACGTGGGCAGAGCTGGTAGGGTGAGATCTGTTGTGAGATGAGCTGAGGTATTGTACCAAGATCTGCGAAAGGTACGGATTGAGCTTGATTTAACAGCTTTGACATAAGCATGAGAATATTTCCAGCGTGAATTGAGTGTTGTGTATGCGTGCTGGTCGTGAGCTTAGTTGCTTATCCGTGCTGTTCATGATGATGATCTGGTTTACTTATGTTTGATTATATGCATTGTTTGTGAGCTGATTCTGTCTTGCATTCATGCATAATATATTGAGTAGTCACTGAGTTGTGATTGGCCGGCTGAGTCGTCATGCCGAGAATCCAGTGCTTTCACTTATTCGTGACAGCCAGCTGAGCCGCTGTGATCTGGATTCTGTTGAATTATTGATATTTTGATTGCCCAGCTGAGTTGATGTGCCTTGTTTACTGATGATTCTTGGTAACCTTTCATGCATTGCACGACTTGAGATTTTGCATGCCTTATATGATTGCTGTTATTTGAGTGCTCTTCGTACTGAGGTTTAACCTCTTTTTCTTTCCCTGTTTGGGGCTACTTTGGTCCTGTGTTTGGTCTTTACAGGTTCTTCAGGTAATCCAGCTAGACCGAGAGGTGCGCCAGCTGGTAGAGTCCCGTTTTGAGTCCCATTTATGTATATATATTGTAATAGTTTACCAGGGGATGCCCTGCGTGAATACTGTACTTGAGATTTGTATTGGTTGAGTTATTTGTAATATATTTCTGGTACTGCTTTATTATATGTATTTTTGAGTTAAAATCTATACTCTGAGTATGAATGTACTTTGAATTATATTTTCAGTTCAGACCAAAACGAAAATTTTTAACCCATATTTTATGTTTCTGGGTAATTGCGATTAATTGAGTAATTAATCTCTTATTTAGAGCACTGGACCTGACAAAGTAGTCGAGGTTAGAGGATCTACTTTTGGTATTTTAATAAAGTTGAATTAACTTTGACTGAAATCCATTTTAATAAAATGATTGTAATATAAAAATAATCATTACTCATGTTATTTAATATTCTTTCATTAAATATATTATAAATTCTAAAACTTATCATTGTTTTCGAGTATTTATTGAGCTATATATTTGTAAATATCAAATCAAGGTTCCCACTTTGAATAACTGGTAACACCAAACAAACATTTAAATGGTAATATGATATCATTCATATACAGTAAAACCACTTTAAATGATTGGTGAAACTAGACTAACATTTAAATGATATCAAAAAAATTTGGTGTAACATATAATAACAATAAATAAAAAAACATCCACCTAGTATAATATGATTAAATAAATAAATTTATAATAAATAATGATTAAAAAATATTCAGAAACAAACAACTATAATTTAATAACTTTATTATCTTACCAAAGAGCTTCACCTTTTCATCTCGACTTTGGAAATTCAGCTACTCATGATGGATGTAATAACATTGAAATATAATTAATATGATAATTCTATTTAAATGAAAAAATAAAGAGAGAATATTTGTGAACTCAAGTTTTGCTCTTAGAATGCGTGATATCTCAAAACATTACAATACTCCACTATTTATAATCAAATTTAAGGAGCAACAACAAATAAAAATAAAAATATTGTTTTGTGCATATACTTTATGAAATTAGTCTTAATGTTTTGCCCAAGCATTTATGTGATTTTTGTTGGAATGAATGAAATGAGGTCCGTGACTCTTCATGCCCGTGACTCTCACATGCACGAAGAAACACAATTATATTGATTGTGTATTCAATATAGGCATCCCAAAGGACTACCGTTATATGTCTTTTGATGTGCCTAGGGAGCTGAAGAGTTACACGCTTTCCTATATATACAACCAACATTCCTCATTCCAAGACACAACCATTCTCTCAATTCTCTCTATTCTCTCCACGTTCCACGATGATACAGTGCAGGTGCGGTTTAGTTTGCCTGTGTAGCGTAGCCTCATGCTTTCGGTTAGCTGCTCGATGCCGTCGTTGTACCCTGGGAAACAGACACCACGCGTAGCTTGGTTCTTGGAAGCATTGGGGCGAGGTGAATCTGTTTTAAGGGAACTGTGTTAGAACACAGGCCTCGATTTACTTTATGTTCCTGACGCTGTTCTTCAATCTCATTATTTCTTTTTATTCTGCATTGTGTATGTTATTATCCTTCTTTTGCCTAACAATCTTAAAACAGATCCATATAAATTATGGCTTCGAATGGTGCTGGCCCTGCTATCTCTGCTGCTCCTGTGACTGTGTCGCTAACCATGCCGAGAAGCCGGACAAGTTCAACGGTCTGGACTTCAAGCGGTGGCAGCAGAAAATGCTATTATACCTCACCACATTGAACTTGGCTAGGTTCCTCACAGAGGAGGTCCCTGCGCTTAAGGAAGGGGAATAGTAACCATGCCGAGAAGCCGGACAAGTTCAACGGTCTGGACTTCAAGCGGTGGCAGCAGAAAATGCTATTATACCTCACCACATTGAACTTGGCTAGGTTCCTCACAGAGGAGGTCCCTGCGCTTAAGGAAGGGGAATAGAATGCCGAATCTGTCAGCGCTGTTGAGGCTTGGAATCATTCTGATTTCCTATGCCGAAATTACGTCCTAAATGGATTGGCCGATGAGTTATACAACATTTTCTGTGAGAAGAAAACGGCCAAGGAACTATGGGAATACCTCTATCGGAAGTATAAAACCGAGGATGCTGGAGCCAAAAAATTCCTTGTTGGCCGATTCTTAGATTTCAAGATGCAGGATTCCAAGCTTGTTATAAGTCAAGTTCAGGAAATTCAGCTTATTCTCCATGATATTCATGCTGAGGGGATGACCTTAAGTGAATCTTTCCAGGTGGCTGTGATTATCGAGAAACTGCCGTCGGCATGGAAAGAGTTCAAAAATTATTTGAAGCACAAGCGAAAGGAGATGAACGTTGAAGAACCTATTGTCCGACTTCGAATTGAAGAAGACAATAGGAACTCTGAAAGGCGTTTC
The DNA here is from genome assembly GCA_001598015.1 of Dorcoceras hygrometricum. Lineage (NCBI taxonomy): Eukaryota > Viridiplantae > Streptophyta > Magnoliopsida > Lamiales > Gesneriaceae > Dorcoceras > Dorcoceras hygrometricum. Next base: position 36,834 of record KV019086.1, on the reverse strand, counting down.
TTTACTCCTAATGTTGCCAAAGCAAATGTTGTTGAACATGGAAACAAATATAATGCAAAAAGGAAGCCACGACCATCAGGAAAAGACTCTAAATTGGGAGCAAGGAAAGGCACATTCAAGAAGAAATTCGTGGGGAAGTGCTACAATTGTGATGGGATGGGTCACAAGGCTTCAGATTGTAAGAAACCGAAGAGAGCCCGAAAGGCTAACATCGTGGATGACATCTCTCATGATGTCTTAAATATAAATCTCTGTGCAGTCGTATCTGAAGTAAATATGATTGGTTCAAATCCAAGAGAGTGGTGGATTGATACTGGTGCCACTCGACATGTCTGCTCCGATAAGGAGATGTTTGCTACTCTACAAGAATCTAAAAGTGGTGAGAAGTTGTACATGGGAAATTCAGCAACTTATGAAATCCAGGGACAAGGAAATGTCGTTTTGAAGATGACTTCTGGAAAGGAACTGACTCTGAACAATGTGCTTTATGTCCCGGATATTAGAAAGAATTTGATATCCGGTTCTCTGTTGAATAAGCATGGTTTTCGTATTGTTTTTTGAGTATGACAAGGTCGCTGTGTCTAAGAATACTATGTTGGTAGGGGATATGTGAGTGATGACTTGTTTAAGCTAAATGTAATGGCTAATAAGCCCAAAGTGAATAAAGTTAATCCTTCTGCTTATTTGCTCGAGTCTCCTTACTTGTGGCATGGTAGACTAGGTCACGTAAACTACGACACAATTCGCAGATTGATTAATTTAAAAAGCATACCTACATTCCAAATAGACAAGAGCCACAAATGTGAAATCTGCGTTGAAGCAAAACAAACACGATCGTCTTTAAAAACAATTGAAAGAAATACCGAACCCCTTGATTTAATTCACACGGATGTATGTGATTTGAAAGGAGTGCAAACTCGTGTAGACGTTCATTGACGATAGCACCAGATATTGTAGCATCTATCTTCTTAAAAGCAAAGATGAAGCAATAGACAAATTCATCATTTACAAAAACGAAGTTGAAAATCAACTTAACAAGAAGATTAAAGTGCTACGAAGTGATCGTGGAGGAGAATATGAGTCTCCATTTTCCGAGCTATGTGCTCAGCATGGAATCAGACATGAGACAACTGCACCTTATTCTCCACAACAAAATGGCATTGCCGAAGGAAAGAATCGCACTTTGAAAGAAATGATGAATGCACTGCTTCTAAGTTCTGGTTTACCACACAACATGTGGGGGGAAGCTGTTCTGACAGCCAACTACCTTCTAAATAAGGTACCCCGAAAGAAACAAAATAAAAGTCCATATGAGTTATGAAAAGGAAGACCACCTTCCTACAAATACTTGCGAGTGTGGGGGTGTCTTTCCAAAGTGGTAGTACCGACTCCTAAAAGGGTGAAAATAGGACCAAAAATTGTTGACTGCATTTTCATAGGATATGCTCAAAATAGTAGTGCTTATCGATTTCTTGTGTATAAGTCTGAGTTATCTGATATCCACAAGAATACAATAATGAAATCAAGAAATACCTCATTCTTCGAACATGAGTTCCCATACAAGTCTCAGGAAGAACCTAGTTCTTCGAAAAGGTCACATGGTCAAGTGACACAAGATCAAGAGGTTGACGATGAGGTGTGACCCAGACGAAGCAAGAGAGCGATGATAGAGAAATCTTTTGGTCCAGATTTCTATACTTTCCTGATGGAAAATGAAACTCAAAGTTTTTAAGATGCCATAAATTCCTCTGAAGGTCCTCTTTGGAAAGAGGCAATTAATTCAGAGATCGAATCGATTCTGAAAAATCACACGTGGGAATTGGTGGATCTTCCTCCCAGAAACAAACCTTTGGGCTGTAAGTGGATATTCAAAAGGAAGATGAAGTCAGATGGAACCATTGATAAATACAAAGTCAGGTTGGTGATCAAAGGTTACCGTCAACGAGAAGGACTTGATTACTTTGATACTTATTCTCCTGTGACAAGAATAACCTCTATCAGAGTGATACTCGCCATTGCTGCTTTGCGGAATCATTCTATTCATCAAATGGATGTAAAAATTGCTTTTCTAAATGGAGATTTGAAAGAAGAGATTTACATGGAACAACCTGAAGGTTTTTCTGCTCCTGGATAGGAAAACAAGGTCTGTAAATTGGTGAAGTCCTTATACGGGTTAAAACAAGTACCAAAGAAGTGGCACGAAAAATTTGATAAAGCAATGATTGAAAGTGGATTCAAAGTCAATGAATGTGATAAATGTGTGTACATCAAAGACTCTGAAGACGGATATGTCATTTTATGTATTTATGTTGATGACATGCTTATCATTGGAAGCAATGATAAGATGATTAAATCCACAAAGAAAATGTTGAGTTCAAGATTTGACATGAAAGACATGAGCCTAGCTGATGTTATTCTTGGAATCAAAATTCATCGCACATCAGAAGGACTTGTACTTAGTCAATCACACCATGTTTACAAAATTCTTGAAAAATTCAACAAAGAAGATTCAGCATTGGCTAAAACACCGATAGATTCAAGTCAACATCTATCGAAAAATCGAGATGAGTGTGTTTCTCAACTAGAATACTCACGAGTTATCGGAAGTTTAATGTACTTAATGAGTTGCACAAGGCCAGATATTGCATTTGCTGTAAGAAAATTAAGTCGATTCACCAGCAACCCAGGATCCGAACACTGGAAATCAATTGTACGATTGCTACGATACTTGAGATATACTCGTGACTATGGACTGCACTATAATAGATATCCTGCTGTTATTGAAGGATACACTGATGCCAATTGGATATCTATATGAAAGACTCAAAGTCTACTAGTGGATTCATTTTCACCTTAGGTGGTGCAGCAATTACGTGGAAATTCTCAAAGCAGACTATAATAGCCAGATCCACAATGGAATCTGAATTTATAGCCCTCGACAAATGCGGTGAAGAAGCTGAATGTTTGCGGTTATTTGTGTTAGAGTAGATGCCCAACTAGCCAACTTGTGGCGTGTGGGTTTTATAGACTCTTGTGTATAACGATCTTTATTTATGAAATACGCATTTCTTATATGGCATTCTTTATTTTCATTATGTTATAATGTTAAGAATTGTGTTGGATAAAGACCTAGAATGCACTATAGTGTATGTTAGATGTGATAGTGGATATGATGGCTATCATGAAACACATCTAATAGTCACTGTGTATTATGAACTCGTTCCTAGTCGATTGGACCGTCAAAATGAGGATAAGGCCGCCAGAGCTTGAGACTAGCATCTGCAATGTGAAGTATCATGTTTCATTGGTAGGGAACACTGTGATGTTCTGAGCATGTAGATGGATAGTGACCTGGTGATCTATCGAACTACCCTCGTTCGGACTTTCCAAGTGGTTAGTCGAGTGGATAAGTCCGAGGTCTTGGTTGTACTGATTAGTCCTCACTACTCGAAACGTCATTGAGACTCTACATGATAGGCGCCTCACTTTGACCCGTTTACCGACTCACTTGGGGTCATTAGGTGGCGGGATTGGGTGAGGTCCCGATTCATGTAGGAGTCGATGCTTCGTTGTCGAGGATTCACCGCTCGCTTTTATGCGTGGATATCCTATGCTATCTGAGGAGATAATAGTGTAATAAATCTCTGGCCAGAGTACTTGATGTGTTTTAGAGAAATGGGTTTGTCTAGTAACACTCGTGATGTCACTATTTGATCTCCAAGATGTATGCATAGCTATCGGATCTCTAGCGACTCTCGATTTACCAATGGTCGTTGATCTGATCGGGATATATGTGTTGAAAGGACCGTACTGTACGCTAACCATGACCAACTGGTTCTTGCAGGCACTATCAGTGATACCTAGGGGATCATGGGGCGATGTTGCTAGGCGCTTTACCATGATCCGATGGGCAAGTCCGAAATTGTGATTTCGTAGTCACAATGGTTGTGGGCCCACGGCTAGTTGTATCCCTGAACCATTGAGGGTCACACAAGTACTGGATTCACGATTCCCGCACAGAAACTGAGCTCAGTGTGTTGAGCATAGGAGGAGGATTTTAGGGAGTGCGACTTCCTAAAAGTCAACAGGGGTCAAATTGCGATTTCCCAAAAGTTGAGGGGCTAAACTGTAATTTTGGACTAGGTGGTCTGAAAAATTGTTTTCACATCATAATATTCAGTTTTGGAAACTGAGTAGATCGGTCCAATCAGATCGTCGATCGGAATTATGATGAAGCCATGGTGATTTAAATGAACCGAATGTTCATATAGACATGGGCTTGACCCAAGTCCATTGGGCCGGTTCAAGCCCATGTATATTTTAAATACTAGACTTGGTCTAGGGCTAGATCACAACATAACTTACAACAAAAACCCTAGCCTCCAAGCAAGTTGGCCGCCGCCCCTCCTCCCCAAAACTACCTCTCGATCTACCGCCGCCTACCGTGAAGAGCCAGATTCCCTGTGAATTTGGTTGGAGCCAGGCGCCTAGGCGCCAGCAAGGTAGCATTCGATAAAACATCCTATGTATGTTTTATGTTTTGATTTATATGTATTGAACGATTTCCGGGGCAAATTTTAAACTTCCGCTGCGCCCCTGGGAAACGGGATACGGATCCGCCATTGTCGCCAACAGTGGTATCAGATCCAAGGCTCGGATCTATCAATACATAATTTGTGCCTTATTGCATCAAATCACAAATATTTTTCGAAAAAAAAAACGGCGGCACTGTAGCTGCCGCACGTAGGCACTTTAGCCGCCGCACGCAGGCACTGTAGCAGCCGCATGCAGGCACTGTAGCTGTCGCACGCAGGCACTGTAGCTGCCGCACACCGGCACTATAGCTGCCGCACGTTGCTTGCGAGGCAGGCGCCGCCGTGCGACCGCCGTCCGGCATACCCGAGGCGGCGTTGCGACGCTGTTTTTCGACTCCTTGGATTTTCGGGCCTGTCTTGGATGGCCCGAGGGGTTTTCGGGCCAATATTTGATATTGGGCCATTTTGGTCGGAACAAAATTGATTTTTGGAATTTTTGAGATTTTGGGCCTAAAATTGTTTTAAACCCAAATTGATGCAATTAAATTGACAAAATGTGATTTTATTTATAAAATATGATTTTATAATTAAAATATGATTTTGTTGGAAATTATCAAATTTGATTTGATTATTTAATTTATGTCAATTAATTGGATTGATTGCATGTTTGGGATGATCGAGAGCCGTGCCCAATGTGTTAGGTGTATGCTCTAGGTTTTGCGATTTTGGTTGTAAATATTGTTGATATACCATTTATAAAGGGGCCTGGTTTATGACCCGTTCCCACCCCTTAAAATGTATCCCAATTTGTCATTGATATTTAATTGTAAATATTAGATTTAGTGGGAGGACATTTGAAGATGGTGGCGATGACGATCAAAGATATTGAAGACCGAAGATCTGTAAAACCGGAAGCCAATGTAATAGGATTGCATAGCATATTGCATTTCACCTAGGACTGGACCTAGGTCCGTGATTGGCAACCATGGACCGCATAGCTCTCGTGATCGATCATCCCAAAGTTTATATATATATATATGCGAAATATATGTTAGTTGAATCCGCATGTTAAATTTTGATTTAATATTTTTGAGACCAAATTTTCAAAATTAAACCCCTGGTTTTAAATTTGATTTAAAACTGATATCAAGATTAAAAGTTTATTCGATAAACTAAGGAAATTTAAATTTGTTTAAATTCTCCTACCTTCCATCAACAATGAGTGTACGTCGATGCTACCTGTATACATGGCCCGACTCATATTATTGAGGGGGTTATGTATGTCGGAAAGCTGTACACGTCATTGACACTTGCTGTGAGTTGGTTGGAACTCCCTTTAACGTTGGCTCATATTATTGGGGACGTTAAGGGGACCGTCCTTCACGACTCGACATTGATGGGCCATCTTGACACGTGATAGCAATCGGAGTCATATTATTGGGCCCTTACTGGACGTGAGGTAAATACATGGAGGTTACACCGGTTGCAATTGGGCTCTACCTCTTGAGGGTCATGTGTTAGGACCGAAAATAACTAAACAGCGCTGCTATTGAAAAATTAAAAATTTTGCGCTGCTATTAAGGGAGGTGCAATACCTCGGGTTCTTGAACATTAAAACAGAGCACCGGAGACAGATCTGGTATGAAATAAAATCATGCGGAAAACACCAGAACTGAATCCTTATATTTTAAAACAATGCAAACAAATTTATGTTCAACATAAATTTGTTCGACTGTGCAAGTGTGCAATCTGATGCGTGCGTGCTAAATTTAAATGCGTATGCGGAATACTGTAAATAAGGGAATACAATACACAGCTATTTGTTTCTGGAAGTTCGGACTTCAATGTCCTACGTCTCCCCTTCTTCCTCCTCTGAAGGCTCCACTAGAAGATTTGATCTATACAACGTGTACAGACCCAATCCCGCAACCAGCAGCTGCGAGAACTCCTAGACTCTACCAGCCCTCGGCTGTTCACTCAATCACTTGTTTAACGCCTCTGTGAGAAAGGCTACAAGCACAGAGTTTAACGTCGTCGTGCTTGGACGGGATCTGATTTGCATTTGGGTTTTGATTCACTCGCTAAGCAATTACGCACATCTCTCAAAATATGCGAGTGAATCTGTGTGTGTGAGATTTACAGTGTAAGCACAACTCTCGAAATAATAAATCTCACACACTCGGGAAAATGCTCTACAAAAGCTGATTGAGACTCAGCAGTAGACACTCGTTATGCTCTCATCTCTAATGGCGGTCTACTACTTCGTCTCCAATTTTATTCCCTCTGTATTTTGCACTCTGTCAAAAATCCGTCAAATCACTTTTCTTCAACAGTGCTTCTTGTATATATATGGCTGTTTGAATTTCTTTCCGTTTGACACACTTTTCTTCCCGTTCAAAATATGTCTTGTAAAGTACCGACAGGGATTGTCCTTGTGTGCTTTTCTTTTGCAGGCTTTTGTCGTGTTCTGTATTTATGCAGCAGCTGAATGTTTGTTAACACTACTGTCAACAGCTGAATGTCTATTGCAACACACTGTTATGGTAACTGTTGAACATATACCGTAGACCAAACTGATGACAGCAAACATATAATACTGTTTACCATATACCAAACAAAACTGCTGACAGTCAAACTTAACTCGTTGACTTCACTATTACCGCAACTGTTGTCAGCAAGCGTTCTTTGTACTGTTTCAATATCTGTTGAAAGTTTCTTATATATTCTTCAACTCCTTGCTGTCGATAGCTTTTGCTCTATTCCTCGATACACAAACTGTTGACAGCTCGATACACAAACTGCTGATAGCTTTTGATCAACTGCTGATCACTGTAGCTTCCTGCTGATTGTGATGACGTCATCCTTGCTGCTCACAGATATCTCCATTATATGTGCTGACGTCATCACTGCTGATAACAGCTCTTGCGCTAC
>KV019086.1:15767-29281 GCA_001598015.1 Dorcoceras hygrometricum | reverse complement strand
CAGATTCTGCTTCTTTTCTTTTGCACCCAACAGTCATCAGCAAGCTACTCTTCAATCTGAAATCATCTACTGTTAACGTTTTTGCTCAGTTCTTCAATTCATTGCTGTCGACAGATTTTGCTCTATCTTCAACTCATTTCTGTCGACAGTTTTTCCCAACTTCTCTGTTTCTTTATCAACCTCACTGTTTCAATCTTTTTCAGCAACCTAGCGTTCAAAATTTCTTCCAGTGACTTTTCTTCTTGTTTTCTTCCTCTGTTTCCTGTTTAAACTCGAGATATTGTTCAAGCAACTCCATAGCTGCCTTCTGTTAATTATCATAATCTTCATCAGCAACCTACTGTTGTTCAAATAATTTCATGTACAACGTTGCTCTATCATTTCAACGTTTCCTGTAAAAGTGCTTCCTTCAAGTTCTGAACTTCACTCTCGGCTTTTCCTGATTCTTCATTTCACCCAAACCGGAAGAATCACTGCATGCTTTAACATCATTCTGATTCACCTCGCACTTATTATATTGCTCTAGCAGTTTCCTTAGACGCTCAATTTCAGCGACTTGCTTATTTGCATTTGCTGTTGTCAGCTTCTTGTTCAACGTTGCTAATAACATCATCTGTTGTAAGTTCCTTGTTCGCATCTTCTGGATATTTGCAACAATTGTTTGATCTAAATATCTGTACACTACGTAAAGACGTTAGAATCACAGCAATAGGTTTTGTGTAATTCAAAACTTAATCAGGATCTGTTTACACAGATCCATCAATCTCTTCCTTTTTGATTTACACAAAACCTTAAATAATAAATGCATGATCTAACAATTCTCTCCCTTTTTGTGGGAATCAAAAAGAGATCGAAAGCTGGTTTTTCCGAAATTTAAATCAAAGCTCTCCCTACACTGTCACAACAAAAAAAAATAACGTGACAGCGGGAATATTCAGATTTTGAAATCAAAACAGATTTTGGGAAAAACCGTATGCAACAGTATACTAAAGTATGAAAAAGACGATTGAAACAAAACTGAAACTGATGCATAAACAGATAGCTCAAATTAATAAAGACAAATACGCCACTCTCCCTGTATTTTATAATATAAGCTCAAATCATTTTTAAAAAAAAATTTGAAGCACCAGTTGAAATTCCAAATTCCGCATAACAGAGAATTTGAAAACTTATCAGAGCATACGAAAAATTGTTTCAAATAATCATGTGCTACTGAGTCACTCACATATGAATAACCAGACAGAAAATGTGACAGATAAAAGCTCAGATTTTCATTCTCCTATTTCGTCCCATGTGCTTGTCACCGAGTGCCTCACTGCAGGTGAACTTACAGCACAACGAAAATAGAATCTTGGCATCCGCACGGAACTCGCGCATTCCGTGACAGTTCATCAAGAGAAAACCAGTTCTATATTAAAACAAATCATTTTCATCTGGCCTTCATAGAATAAGCTTCTCAAAAACATTTAAAACATTAAAAACATAGCACATGTGTTTTAAAATAAGTGCTCGTTCAAGAACAACCTGCTCTGATACCAATTGTTAGGACCTAAAATAACTAAACAGCGCTGCTATTGAAAAATTAAAAATTTTGCGCTGCTATTAAGGGAGGTGCAATACCTCGGGTTCTTGAACATTAAAATAGAGCACCGGAGACAGATCTGGTATGAAATAAAATCATGCGGAAAACACCAGAACTGAATCCTTATATTTTAAAACAATGCAAACAGATTTATGTGAACATAAATCTGTTCGACTGTTCAAGTGTGCAATCTGATGCGTGCGTGATAAATTTAAATGCGTATGCGGAATACTGTAAATAAGGGAATACAATACACAGCTATTTGTTTCTGGAAGTTCGAACTTCAATGTCCTACGTCTCCCCTTCTTCCTCCTCGGAAGGCTCCACTAGAAGATTTGATCTATACAACGTGTACAGACCCAATCCCGCAACCAGCAGCTGCGAGAACTCCTAGACTCTACCAGCCCTTGGCTGATATTATTCGGGACCATGATCGCTTGATTGGACTTTGTGTACCCACTAAGGAAACTTGCTTTCTCGATTTCATTAGAGGGTGGTGAAATCGTTAAAATAGTGGGAGGATAATTCATAAAACTAAATGACCTTGTTTTATGTCTTAGCGTTATTTCATATATAGTTAGTAATGCATGTCTGTTTTTCTTTTCAGTATAAACTGCTTATAAAATGTCTTCGATCAAAAACCACTTGCTGCTATACTGGATAGCAACAAGTTCACTGGTCTGAACTACCAAGACTGGCTTCGAAACCTCAATATTGTATTGGCTTCGAAGAAAGTTCTCTACAAGTTGGAGAAGAGCCCTCCGAAGGAAGCCCCTGCAGATATCAGCCCTGAGGAGCTGACTAAGCTTAACCAATGGTGGGACGACGAGCTTAAGACTCGATGCTGTGTGATGGCATCGATGTTTAACGAAATGCAACGGCGCTTTGAGAAGACGGTGTATGCTGCTGACATACACCTTCATCTTAAGGAACTGTTTGGGGAGAACTCTCGACATGAGAGGTTCACCACTATCAAGGAGCTTATGACGAGCCGCATGCGCGATGGGACTTCGGTCCGCGAGCATGGGGTTCGTATGATTGGGCTCATTGAAAAGTTGGTGGGCCTTGATATCACACTTCCACATGAGCTGTCTATGGATTTGCTTCTCCTCTCACTCCACGCTGCATTCGACCCCTTTGTGGTCAACTTTAACATGAACAAGCTGGAAGCCACCCTTGAAGAGGTGGTGAACATGCTTGTAGTGTTCGAGGGGACCATAAAGAAGGACAAGCCCGTCCTCCTTATGGGCTCTTCTTTCTCTGCGAAGAAGGGGTCCAAACGCAAGGGTAAGAAGCGTTCTGCCCCTGCGAAGCAGGAAAAGCCCACCAATAAGCCCAAGGCAAAGGCTTCCAAGCCAAACAATACTGAGGATGTTTGCCACCACTGCCACAAGCCTGGGCATTGGAGGAGGAACTACAAGGAGTACCTCGAGCAGTTGCGAACTGCAGAAGGTATGTTCTATATCGAAATAAATATGTCTCTTAATTCGACTTCTTGGGTACTTGATACCGGATGTGGATCTCATATCTGCAATGATTTGCAGGTGATGACAAGAAGCCGACGTCTTAGAGAGGATGAGACCCACTTGAGGCTGGGCAATGGAGCAAGGGTTGCTGCAGGAGCTATAGGAGATGTTTATTTATTTCTGTCTTCAAATTTTAAGTTGTTATTGAGAAACATTTTATTTGTTCCCGAATTAATAAAGAAAATTATTTCTGTTTCTATGCTTGATAGTGATGGATATTCTTGTGTTTTTGCTAATTCAATTTGCAATATATACAAGAATGAATGTTTAATTGGAATTGGGGAACGCAAAAAAATTTATACACCTTAAAATTAAAAGAAGTTCCAACTCGCGATGTGGAAACACATACAACAACAATTAAAAAGAAAAACGATAGCTTAAACCCAGCACAACTTTGGCACGCTAGACTAGGTCATATTTCCCTAAGTAGGATGAACAAGTTAGTTAGGAGTGACATGTTTGATTTGTCAGACATTAACTCCCTACCGACTTGTGAATCTTGTCTCAAGGGAAAGATGACTAAACAACCCTTCAAGGGCAAGCCTGATCGTGCTCAAGACCTATTGGATTTGATCCATACTGATGTGTGTGGCCCACTTAGCATTGGCACTAAGTACGGTCACACATACTTCATCACCTTTACCGACGACTACTCTAGGTATGGGTACTTGTACTTAATGAAGCACAAGTCTGAATCCTTTGAAAGGTTCAAAGAATTCAAGGCTGAAGTAGAAAATCAGTTGGGAAAAGTATTAAAGCACTGCGATCCGATCGAGGTGGTGAATACATGAGGGCTGTATTTCAAGACTATCTTAAAGAGGATGTGATTCTCGCACAGTGGACCCCTCCGGCCACACCACAGCTCAATGGTGTAGCGGAGCGTCGTAATCAAACCTTGATGGACATGGTTCGATCTATGATGAGCTTCACTGAACTTCCTGCCTCTTTTTGGGGCTATGCGCTCGAAACGGCGGTAATTTTGTTGAACAATGTCAACACCAAGGCAGTGGATAAGACTCCATATGAGATATGAATGGGCAAGCCGCTCAAATACTCATTCATGAGGATTTGGGGATGTCCTGCTTATGTGAAACAGACAGTGGGAGATAAACTGGATACTAGATCCATCTTATGTTACTTCATTGGGTATCCAAAGAATTCCATTGGATACTACTTCTACTATCCCAATGAAACAAAAGTATTTGTTTCTAGAAATGGCACCTTTATGGAAAGGGAGTTTCTAAGAAAAGGCAAAATAGTAGAACTCTAAGAGGTTCGAGTACCATCCTAAGTACCAAGTGAGTCTCCTGCACGTCCGGAGCCAGTACCAGAAATGGTCGCACCTAGGAGATCCGAAAGGGTTCCTAGGGCTCCTGAAAGATATGGTTTCCTCCTTGAAGATGATCAAAGTGATCAAGTTGTTGGATGTGATCCAAGAACTTTCAAGGAGGCAATTTCCGATGCTGATTCTAATTTGTGGCTTGAAGCAATGCAGTCTGAGATTGACTCAATGCATGCAAACCAAGTGTGGACTCTTGTTAATCCTCCCGAAGGAATTGTTCCTATTGGGTGCAAATGGATATACAAGAGAAAACTTGGGTCTGATGGTAAGGTATTGACCTACAAGGCACGACTGGTTGCGAAAGGTTACACTCAAAGGCAAGGTGTTGACTATGATGAAACCTTCTCACCAGTCGCAATGTTCAAGTCAATTAGAATATTACTAGCCATAGCCGCATGGTACGACTATGAGATATGGCAAATGGATGTGAAAACTGCGTTCCTTAATGGAAACATTAAGGAAGAGATCTATATGACGCAGCCTGAGGGTTTCACATCTGTGGGAAGTGAGCATAAGGTATGCAAACTTCAGAGATCGATTTACCGTCTCAAACAAGCATCGAGAAGTTGGAACCTAAGATTCGATGAAACAATTAAGGAATTTGGTTTCATCAAGAATCCCGAGGAGCCATGTGTGTATAAGAAGGTAGTTAAAAAGCGCTGTGACATTCCTTGTACTTTTTGTTGATGACATTCTACTCATTGGTAATGATGTAGGAATGCTGCAATCAACTAAAGTGTGGTTGTCTAGTAGATTCTCGATGAAGGACATGGGTGAAGCATCCTATATTCTTGGAATACAGATCTATCGAGATAGATCGAAAAGGATGCTCGGACTCACTCAAGCTCCTACATCGATACCATACTTAAGTGGTTCTCTATGGAAGAATCCAAGAGAGGACACCTACCTATGTGCCACGGGGTCACTCTATCTAAGTCTATGAGTCCAAAGACTGATGAGAAGATAGAGAGTATGACACGTGTGCCATATGCCTCGACAATAAGTAGTAATATGTATGGCATGATCTCAACTAGACCGGATGTCGCATATGCTCTGAGTGTCACGAGCCGCTACCAGGCCAACCCCGGCCAAATGCATTGGAAGGCTGTGAAAGATATTCTTAAGTACTTACGAAGGACTAAGAATATGTTCATGGTCTATGGGGGTTGTGAACTGAAATTGGAAGGCTACACTGATTCTAGTTTCCAATGTGACGTGGATGATTCGAAGGCAACCTCTGGATTTGTATTCATGCTCAATGGTGATGCTGTCTCTTGGAAGAGTTCCAAGCAAGACACCGTTGCGGATTCAACCACTGAGGCTGAGTACATCGCAGCATCAGCTGCTGCTAAGGAGGCGGTTTGGATAAGGAATTTCGTCCAAGAGTTGGGCGTCATCCCTGATGGAGTTGGTCCAGTCCCGGTGTACTGCGACAACACGGGTGCCGTTGCGCAAGCAAAGGAGCCTAGGTCTCACCAAAGATCCAAACATATACTGAGGAAATACCACATAATCCGGGATATTGTGGCTAGAGGTGACGTAGCAGTTGAGAGAGTCGCCTTTGCGGACAACATTGCTGATCCACTTACGAAGCCCTTGCCAGGACCGTTGTTTGAAAAACATCACGAAACAATGGGACTGCGTCTGATGAGTAGTTGGCTATAGGACAAGTGGGAGATTGTTAGAGTAGATGCCCAACTAGCCAACTTGTGGCATGTGGGTTTTATAGACTCTTGTGTATAACGATCTTTATTTATGAAATACGCATTTCTTATATGGCATTTTTTATTTTTATTATAATTATAATGTTAACAATTGTGTTGGATAAAGACCTAGAATGCACCATAGTGTATGTTAGATGTGATAGTGGATATGATGGCTATCATGAAACACATCTAATAGTCACTGTGTATTATGAACTTGTTCCTAGTCGATTGGGCCGTCAAAATGAGGATAAGGCCGCCCGAGCTTGAGACTAGCATCTGCGATGTGAAGTACCATGTTTCATTGGTAGGGAACATTGTGATGTTCTGAGCATGCAGATGGATAGTGACCTGGTGATCTATCGAACTACCCTCGTTCGGACTTTCCAAGTGGTTACCATTTGTCGAGTGGATAAGTCCGAGGTCTTGGTTGTACTGATTAGTCCTCAATACTCGAAACGTCATTGAGACTCTACATGATAGGTGCCTCACTTTGACCCGTTTACCGACTCACTTGGGGTCAATAGGTGGCGGGATTGGGTAAGGTCCCGATGCATGTAGGAGTTGATGCTTCGTTGTCGAGGATTCACCGCTCGCTTTCATGCGTGGATATCCTATGCTATCTGAGGAGATAATAGTGTGATAAATCTCTGGCCAGAGTACTGGATGTGTTTTAGGTAAATGGGTTTGCCTAGTAACACTCGCGATGTCACTATTTGATCTCCAAGATGTATGCATAGTTATCGGATCTTTAGCGACTCTCGATTTACCAATGGTCGTTGATCTGATCGGGATATATGTGTTGAAAGGACCGTACTGTACGCTAACCACGACCAACTGGTTCTTGCAGATGCTATATCAGTGATACCTAGGGGATCATGGCGCGATGTTGCTAGGCGCTTTACCATGATCCGATGGGAAAGTCCGAAATTGTGATTTCGGAGTCACAATGGTTGTGGGCCCACGGCTAGCTGTATTCCTGAACCATTGAGGGTCACACAAGTACTGGATTCAAGATTCCCGCACGGAAACTGAGCTCAATGTGTTGAGCATAGGAGGAGGAGGAGTTTAGGGAGTGCGACTTCCTAAAAGTCAACACGGGTCAAATTGCGATTTCCCAAAAGTTGAGGGGCTAAACTGCTATTTTGGTCTAGGTGGTCTGAAAAATTGTTTTCACATCATAATACTCAGTTTTGGAAACTGTGTTGATCGGTCCGATCGGATCGGCGATCGGGATTATGATGAAGCCACTGTGATGGAAATGAACCTAATGTTCATATGGACCTGGGCCTGACCCAAGTCCATTGGGCCGGTTCAAGCCCATCACTTATTTATTAAATTAGACCTAGGGCTACAACTAGAACATACATGATACAACCCTAGCCCCCAAGTAGCCGCCCCACCCTCTCCTCCACACCTCGTCGCCGCCGACCGCCCTTAGCGCCGCCGCCCGCCGGCCGTCGCCCGATTTTCACGTGGTCGGACTTGTTTCGATCACGTCGACGAGGAGATTCCGTTCGTGCAAAATTCGTCA
Organism: Dorcoceras hygrometricum; assembly: GCA_001598015.1. NCBI lineage: Eukaryota > Viridiplantae > Streptophyta > Magnoliopsida > Lamiales > Gesneriaceae > Dorcoceras > Dorcoceras hygrometricum. The sequence goes on along the minus strand of KV019086.1, from coordinate 21,594 downwards.
GGCCTTCTAGTGCAGGCTGACGAAGGAGTCGTGTTTCCGGTCGTGGACCTGATTAAGGAGGATCTACCGCCGCCTACCTTGAAGAGCCAGATTCCCTGTGAATTTGGTTGGAGCCAGGCGCCTAGACGCCAGCAAGGTGACACTCTATAAAACATCCTATGTATGTTTTATGATTTGATTTATATGCATTGAACGATTTTCGGGGCAATTTTTAAACTTCCGCTGTGTCCCCGGGAAACGGGATCCGGATCCGCCATTGTCGCCAACAGTGGTATCAGAGCCAAGGCTCGGATTTATCAATACATAATTTGTGCCTTATTGCATCAAATCACAAATTTTCAAAAAAAAAAAAAAAAAAAACACGGCGGCGCTATAGCCGCCGCACGACGGCACTGTAGCCGCCGCACGCAGGCACTGTAGCCGTCGCACGCCGACACTGTAGCTGCCGCACGCTGCTCGCGCGGTGGGCGCCGCCGTGCTGCCGCCGTCCGGCGTACCCGAGGCAGCGTTGCGACACAGTTTTTTGACTCCTTGGATTTTCGGGACTGTCCCGGATGGCCCGAGGGGTTTTCGGGCCAATATTTGATATTGGGCCATTTTGGTCGGACCAAAATTGATTTTTGGAATTTTTGAGATTTTGGGCCTAAAATTGTTTTAAGCCCAAATTGATGCAATTAAATTGACAAAATGTGAGTTTATTTATAAAATATGATTTAATAATTAAAATATGATTTTGTTGGAAATTATCAAATTTGATTTGATTATTTAATTTATGTCAATTAATTGGATTGATTGCATGTTTGGGATGATCGAGATCCGTGCCCAATGTGTTAGGTGTATGCTCTAGGTTTTGCGATTTTTGTTGTAAATATTATTGATACACCATTTATAAAGTGGGCCTAGTTTATGGCCCGTCCCACCCCTTAAAATATATCCAAATGTGTCATGGATATTTAATTGTAAATATTAGATTTAGTGGGAGGACATTTGAAGATGGTGGCGATGACGATCAAATATATTGAAGACCGAAGATCTGTAAAACCGGAAGCCAATGTAATAGGATTGCATAGCATATTGCATTTCACCTAGGACTGGACCTAGGTTCGTGATTGGCAACCACGGACCGCATAGCTCTCGCGATCGATCTTCCCAAAGTTTATATATATATGCGATATATATGTTAGTTGAATCCGCATGTTAAATTTTGATTTAATATTTATGAGACCATATTTTTCAAAAATAAAATCTCTCATTTTAAATATGATTTAAAACTGATATCAAGATTAAAAGTTTATTCGATAAACTAAGGGAATTTAAATCTGTTTAAAATTTCCTAATTTCCATCAACAATGGGTGTACGTCGATGCTACCCGCATACATGGTCCGACTCATATTATTGAGGGGGTTATGTATGCCGGAAAGCTGTACACGTCATTGACACTTGTTGGGAGTCGGTTGGAACTCCCTTTAACGTTGGCTCATATTATTGGGGACGTTAAGGGGACCGTCCTTCACGACTCAACATTGATGGGTCATCTTGATACGTGATAGTAATCGGCGTCATATTATTGGACCCTTACTGGACGTGAGGTGAATACATGGAGATTGCACCGGTTGCAATTGGACTCTACCTTTTGATGGTCATGGTTGGCTGATATTATTCGGGACCATGGTCGCTTGATTGGACTCTGTGTACCCACTAAGGAAACTTTCTTTCTCGATTTCATTAGAGGGTGGTGAAATCGTTAAAATAGTGGGAGGATAATTCATAAAACTAAATGACCTTGTTTTATGTCTTAGCGTTATTTCATATATAGTTAGTAATGCATGTCTGTTTTTCTTTTCAGTATAAACTGCTTATAAAATGTCTTCGATCAAAAATCCACTCGCTGCTATACTGTATAGCAACAAGTTCACTGGTCTGAACTACCAAGACTGGCTTCGAAACCTCAATATTGTATTGGCTTCGGAGAAACTTCTCTACACGTTAGAGAAGAGCCCTCCGAAGGAAGCCCCTGCCGATATCAGCCCTGAGGTGCTGACTAAACTTAACCAATGGTGGGATGATGAGCTTAAGACTCGATGCTATGTGATGGCATCGATGTCTAACGAAATGCAACGGAGCTTTGAGAAGACGGTGTATGCTGCTGACATACACATTCATCTTAAGGAACTTTATGGGGAGAACTCTCGACATGAGAGGTTCACCACTGTCAAGGAGCTTATGACGAGTCGCATGCGCGATGGGACTTCGGTCCGCGAGCATGGGGTTCGTATGATTGGGCTCATTGAAAAGTTGGTGGCTTTTCTTCCGCGAAAGCCAGGAGAACGTGGGCCTTGATATCACACTTCCACATGAGCTGTCTGTGGATTTGCTTCTCCTCTCACTGGCCGCTGCATTCGACCCCTTTGTGGTCAACTTCAACATGAACAAGCTGGAAGCCACCCTTGAAGAGGTGGTGAACATGCTTGTAGTTTTGAGGGGACCATAAAGAAGGACAATCCCGTCCTCCTTATGGGCTCTTCTTCCTCTGCGAAGAAGGGGCCCAAACGCAAGGGTAAGAAGCATTCTGCCCCTACGAAGGAGGAAAAGCCCACTAAGAAGCCCAAGGCAAAGGCTTCCAAGCCGAACAAGTCTGAGGATGTTTGCCACCACTGCCACAAGCCTGGGCACTGGAGGAGGAACTGTAAGGAGTACCTCGAGCAGTTGCGAACTGCGAAATGTATGTTCTATATCGAAATAAATATGTCTCTTAATTCGACTTCTTGGGTACTTGATACCGGATGTGGATCCCATATCTGCAATGATTTGCAGGTGATGACAAGAAACCGACGTCTTAGAGGGGGTGAGACCCACTTGAGGCTGGGCAATGGAGCAAGGGTTGCTGCAGTAGCTATAGAAGATGTTTATTTATTTCTGTCTTCAAATTTTAAGTTGTTATTGAGAAACGTTTTATTTTTTCCCGAATTAATAAAGAACATTATTTCTGTTTCTATGCTTGATAGTGATGGATATTCTTGTATTTTTGCTAATTTGATTTGCAGTATATACAAGAATGAATGTTTAATTGGAACTGGGGAACGCGAAAACGATTTATAAACCTTAAAATTAAAAGAAGTTCCAACTCGCGATGTGGAAACGCATACAACAACAATTGAAATGAAATACGATAGCTTGAACCCAGCACAACTTTGGCACGCTAGGCTAGGTCATATTTCCCTAAGTAGGATGAACAAGTTAGTTAGGAGTGACATGTTTGATTTGTCAGACATTAACTCCCTACCGACTTGTGAGTCTTGTCTCAAGAGAAAGATGACTAAACAATCCTTCAAGGGAAAGCCTGAACGTGCTCAAGGCCAATTGGATTTGATCCATACTGATGTGTGTGGCCCACTTAGTATTGGTACTAAGTACGGTCACACATACTTCATCACCTTTACCGATGATTACTCTAGGTATGGGTACTTGTACTTAATGAAGCACAAGTCTGAATCCTTTGAAAGGTTCAAAGAATTCAAGGCTGAAGTAGAAAATCAGTTGGTGAAAAGTATTAAAGCGCTTCGATCCGATCGAGGTGGTGAATACTTGAGTGCTGAATTTCAAGACTATCTTAAAGAGAATGGGATTCTCTCGCAGTGGACCCCTCCGGCCACACCACATCTCAATGGTGTAGCGGAGCGTCGTAATCGAACCTTGATGGACATGGTTCGATCTATGATGAGCTTCACTGTACTTCCTGCCTCGTTTTGGGGCTATGCTTTCGAAACGGCGGTAATGTTGTTGAACAATGTCCACACCAAGGCAGTGGATAAGACTCCATATGAGATATGGATGTGCAAACCACCCAAATACTCATACATGAGGATTTGGGGATGTCCTGCTTACGTGAAGCAGACAGTGGGAGATAAGTTGGATACGAGATCCATCTTATGTTACTTCATTGGGTATCCAAAGAATTCCATTGGATACTACTTCTACTATCCCAAGGAAACAAAAGTGTTTGTTTCTAGAAATGCCACCTTTATGGAAAGGGAGTTCTTCTTGATAGAAAAGGCAAGATAGTAGAACTCGAAGAGGTTCGAGAACCAAATGAAGTACCAAGTGAATCTCCTGCACCTCAAGAGCTAGTACCAGAAATGGTCGCACCTAGAAGATCCGAAAGGGTTCCTAGGGCTCCTGAAAGATATGGTTTCCTCCTTGATGATGATCAAAATGGTCAAGTTGTTGGATGTGATCCAAGAACTTTCAAGGAGGAAATTTTCGATGCTGATTCTAATTTGTGGCTTGAAGCTATGCAGTCTGAGATTGACTCAATGCATGCGAACCAAGTTTGGACTCTTGTTAATCCTCCCAGGGTTTCACATCTGTAGAAAGTGAGCATAAGGTATGCAAACTTCAGAGATCGATCTATGGTCTCAAACAAGCATCGAGAAGTTGGAACCTGAGACTCGATGAAACAATTAAGGAATTTGGTTTCATCAAGAATCCCGAGGAGCCATGTGTGTACAAGAAGGTAGTTAAAAGTGCTGTGACATTTCTTGTACTTTATGTTGATGACATTCTAATCATTGAGAATGATGCAGGAATGTTGCAGTCAACTAAAATATGGTTGTCTAGTATATTCTCGATGAAGGACATGGGTGAAGAATCTTATATTCTTGGAATACATATCTATCGGGATAGATCGAAAAGGATGCTCGGACTCATCCAAGCTACCTACATCGATACCATACTTAAGCGGTTCTCCATGGAAGAGTCCAAGAGAGGACACATACCTATGTGCCACGGGGTCACTCTATCTAAGTCTATGTGTCCAAAGACTGATGATGAGATAGAGAGTATGACACGTGTGCCATATACCTCGGCAATAGGTAGTATTATGTATGGCATGATCTCAACTAGACCGGATGTCCCATATGCTCTGAGTGTCACGAGCCGCTACCAGGCCAACCCCGGCCAAATGCATTGGAAGACTGTGAAAGATATTCTTAAGTACTTGCGAAGAACTAAGAATATGTTCATGGTCTATGGGGGTGGTGAACTGAAATTGGAAGGCTACACTGATTCTAGCTTCCAATGTGATGTGGATGATTCGAAGTCTACCTCTGGATTTGTATTCATGCTCAATGGTGATGCTGTCTCTTGGAAGAGTTCCAAGCAAGACACTATCGCGGATTCAACCACTGAGGCTGAGTACATCGCAGCATCAGCTGCTGCTAAGGAGGCGGTTTGGATAAGGAATTTCTTCCAAGAGTTGGGCGTCATCCCTGATGGAGTTGGTCAAGTCCCGGTGTACTGCGACAACACGGGTGCCGTTGCGCAAGCAAAGGAACCTAGGTCTCACCAAAGATCCAAACATATACTAAGAAAATACCACATAATCCGGGATATTGTGGCTAGAGGTGACATAGCAGTCGAGAGAGTCGCCTCTGCAGACAATATTGCTGATCCACTTACGAAGCCCTTGCCAGGACCGTTGTTTGAAAAACATCGCGAAACAATGGGACTGCGTCTGATGAGTAGTTGGCTTTAGGGCAAGTGGGAGATTGTTAGAGTAGATGCCCAACTAGCCAACTTGTGGCATGTGGGTTTTCATTGACTCTTGTACAAACGATAATTATATATGATGTTCGCATTCTTCTATATGGCATTCTTTACTTTCATTATGTGTGTAATGATTTACAATTGTGTTGAGTAAAGACCTAGATTACACTAAAGCGTATGTTAGATGTGATAGTGGGTATGACGGCTATCATGAAACACATCTAATAGTCGCTGTGTATTCTGAACATGTTCCTAGTCGATTGGGCCGTCAAAATGAGGATA
>KV019086.1:0-12876 GCA_001598015.1 Dorcoceras hygrometricum | reverse complement strand
GCCGCCCACCCTCTCCTCCACACCTCGCCGTCGCCGACCGCCCCTAGCGCCGCCGACCGCCATCCGCCGCCGCCGTCGCCCGATTTTCACGTGGTCGGACTTGTTTCGATCACGTCGACGAGGAGATTCAGTTCGTGCCAAATTCGTCAGGCCTTCTAGTGTAGGCTGACGAAGGAGTTGTGTTTCCGATCGTGGACCTGATTAAGGAGGATCTACCGCCGCCTACCTTGAAGAGCCAGATTCCCTGTGAATTTGGTTGGAGCCAGGAGCCTAGACGCCAGCAAGGTGACACTCTATAAAACATCCTATGTATGTTTTATGATTTGATTTATATGTATTGAACGATTTCCGGGACAATTTTTAAACTTCCACTGTGCCCCCGGGAAACGGGATCCGGATCCACCATTGTCGCCAACACAGAGATCATAAGTGGATCGTTTCTTCAAGCCGTGGACCGATCTATGCACGTTTGTTGGTTGATGGAGTGAGTTTGGAGGCTAGGGTTGAGTCGTGTGGTCCATGGTTCAGTCTAGGTTGGCTAGGATTGATTCTAGGGGTCACCTAGGGGCTGAGTGAGGGTATGGTTGTGCCCTTGGGTCGAGAAAAGTGGACGGGTTCGAGGGCTATCTCATGCCTATGCTGGTTTGCTGTCTGTGCACGAATAGTGAGATGCAGACTTCGCGTTGCTCGCGTTAGTCATCATGGTCGGGTCAGGTTCATTCCAATAGTTCCAGGTAGGGTTACGTGGGTTCTAACAGAGAGTTATTTGGTTTGTAAATGGATTTTTATGAATTTCACGATTTAGTCGCTCAAACTGCGTCTCGTCGGGGCCGAAATTTTCAAGTCGTGTTTTTGAGTCCTAGGGACAGCCCACTGTCATGAATTGTTTTTGTTGATGATTTTAAGCTTTAAATGGGATGTTTTAGCAAGTTTTATGAATTTCTATGATTTATGAGTATTTTTACGAAAATTTTGATGTGATGGAAAAAACTGATGTTTTGAGGCAAGACAAGATGTTTAGAGGTTTGAGGTGAGGAAAATGTTTTGATGATGGGACTTGGTTGTGGTTATTTATGACATATATGTAACCGAGAGACGTCCCGTTTGGCCATATCAAACTGACATGTAATGGGCTTCGGAAAATTATCGGAGTGCTTTACACTTGACATGACTGGGTTCTAGAAAAGTATTGGGATGCATTTCCAACCTAATATCATGGTATTTATTTAGCTTGATCAAGCAACTTGAGGTTGAGGGACCACAGTCGGGAATTGTATTTCACAAGAAAACAGTATTTTGTGTTTTAGCGAGTTTATTCTTTATGCATGAAATTTTCAAGAAAATGGTTTGAGAAAAAATACATTTTATGCATTTTATGTTTAAGAAATTTTATTTGTGTATAAATATGTTAATGCATGTGGTTGTATTATGTAGTAGTTGTTACCTGGAATTATTTCGAGGATAGTTGCGTAAAGTTTATGTGTGTTATCTTACTTGAGGATTTTAAAATATTGGATTTATTTTATGTTACTACTATATAAATCTTTTAAACTTCTAGAAGTTTTACATACTTGTATTATGTTGGGAGTTTTTGCTTAGATTATTAATTCCTTATAAAAATAAATAATTAAATAAATTTCAGCATATATTTTAAATGAATATGTGTTGAGGGTGTCTGAAGCACTTTTAAAGGATATTGTATAATAAGCAAAATATTTTTAGTTTCCCATATAAATACACATAAAGGGCTTTTCACCAACATAAAAACATAACTTCTTTGAAAGGTTTCTTTTTAACCAGTGGGCACTATTGAAAAGCTCTCGATTGGCCGAAACTTCAAAATTCTTCAAGGTGTTTTTGATCGTTCTTGAGGTATGTTAAAGGCCGGAGAAATTTCTTTCAAACGTTGTTCATCTTTAAGGTAAGTAAATTCTGTTTCTTGCTGCATCTTGGAAAACATATTAAGTTATTTATTGAATGTTTGCGTTATTCAAAGTAAATAGAGGATGATGTTTTTCAAGTGTTGAAATGATTTTTCTTATGATGGAAGTGTGTTCGAAGATGTTGTTATACACTTTTGGTAGAAAAGCTTTTATGAATATTTGTGTTAGTTTTTCTTTCAAAACTCTGAGATGTATATAAACAATTTGTATGCGTGTCTTTTTGGATGTTTCCTTTGATTGTATCGTGCTATTTGGCTAAAGACGCGGTCCAAACTGATAAGCCAATTTGGTCTATTGGGACTTTGTTTTGAGCTGGTAGTCGTGCCACATGGTTATTCTAATATGATACTGTTCACTTGTTCTGGCTTGATCTGCACTAATATAATTCATGTTTCAGAGCTGATCTAAGCTCGCGTTCTTTTTACCATTCTAAGTTGACCTAAGCTTGCAATCTGTTTTCTTTGCTGAGCTGGTCTAAGTTCGCTATCTTTTCACTGCTCTGAGCTGATCTGAACTCGTGATCTGATTCAATTTAGGTACACTACGGACTACTATCTTAAACTAAGTTCAACATTTCAATTTACTAGTTTTGCTTATAATGAGTAGCTCTAATCCGTTCTGAGCTATAACCAGTTTTCGTCAAGTAAACGTTTCATCACCTAGTGCTCTATTATTAGTCCGAGCCGATTCTAGTCTTCTTCTTCAGTTGAACTAGATGGTACTCCCAAAGTCTTGTGAATGGTGAAAGAGTTTTGAAGGAGCGAACCACATATTTATGAGTGATCTTATTTAGATCAAAGAAGAGTATCTTAAGAAAATCTTTAAAGGAAGTATATTTCAAAGTTTTAATGACCTGTGGTGGAGTTACGAAGGAGATACTTACAGGCGTGTGGATGTCGGTCGACGGACCGGGGTGCCCCCTCATATTACGGATGTGTGAATGTCGGTCGATGGATCGGGGTGTTCCACCAACAATGAATGATATAGGGCGTGTGAGTGTCGGCCTTTGAGTCGGTATGTCCCATCCACCTGGAACCAGTTTAAGCTTGATCAAGCGACATGTCGGAACTTTACGAGCCACATGTCATAAAGAAATGAAGAATGAGTAATGGGTTGTTCTGCAACCGCAGTATTTGAGAAATTCATGTTTAAAGATTACTTCCTTTAATTATGTTTTTTATTTCTATGATGTGTATTTGTTATTTCTGACTTTACTTATTGAGCCTCTAGGCTCACTAGTTTTCTTGGTTGCAGGTGATAATATTTAGAGGTGGCTGGTGGGAGCTGTTTATAGATGGACCTGCGTTTTCATGCTGATCCAGATCGCATTCTCTTTTGTTAAGCTTATCTCTAGAGAAAACATTTTGTGATGAATATGTATCAGACCACTTCGTGCTTATTCCTGTTATTTGAACGAAATTATTTTGTAATATTCATAAATTCCATGAACTATGTAAATCCCGATCTGTTCTATCATTTGCGATTTGAATTGTTTTCGAAAATTGCCAATCAGTCCTGATGGAGAATTTAAGTTTTGGTGAAGACAAAAGACTGCATAAGTAAATCAGCTCAAAGATTAATCGATCAAATCAAGTTGGAACTTACTGCATTGATTATTCATATCGGATCGAAGCTAAGCTGGTTAAGAACAAACTAGCTCAGTGATTTTAGATCGGAGCTAAGCTGGGTATGGACAAACCAACTCAGGATTTTAGATCGGAGTTTGGTAGTGACAGTCAGTCCAGATGAGAACAAAACACAATCAGAATAGAAATGCAGAAAGAATCTGATTAGCTTATCAGTTAAAAGAAGAACAGAACAGTAGATCAGATCAGAGCGGGGGCTTCGTATCAGATCAGCTGAGAGACCACCTCAAAGTGAGAAGTATGATATTAGACCAGCTCGGACATATCGGCTTAGAGCGAGAAGTGTGATATCATCAGCTGAGAGACCAGCTCGAAGCGAAAAACAGTTCAGTACAACTGTCTATCTAACGCGATCTGATCAGAGAAGAAATGAACAAAGACTACAGCCAGCAAATGCTACAGAAGAAATCTCTTATATACATTATTAATTTCAGTGCCAAAATTTGTATGAGATTATCAGAGCAGTGCATAACGGCTTACAGACAACAAAGCAGTACAAGTCTACGTGGCAGTACTATTTCATACGTTCAATCTGTTGGCTGTCGAGAAAAATTCCTACTGGTAACTTTTCCTACCGTTGGATCATATGGGTAAATACGAGAGGTGTTCAAACAGAGGATGGAGTTACGTACTTTGAGAATACGAAATTGAACCAATTTCATTCAAGAAAAGAAAGAGCTGCTTTGTCTTTCACTAAACTGCAACTACTGTTCAGTGCAATAGATTCAGATTAGAACTGAATCTGCTAAGCTTGAACTTTCATTTCAAATTCATTCGAAAAAGCTTTCATTCAATTATTTGTAATACACAGCCTACGAGCTATTTGAAGTGTTGATACTAAGAGTTCAGTGTAGTGCGGCCAGCTAAGTGGTTTAGGAAACATTGTATACTAAACAAAATCTTCTAGTGGAATCCTTCCATCTTAGAAGAAGGGGAGACGTAGAAGCGTTGCTCCGAACTTCCATAAACAAATATCTTCTCCTTGTGTTATTTATATTTTTGCATACATTTTTTGTCCACTATTCTTATTGAGCTTCTTCTGCATAAAATCATTTTATAGCTCAAGAAGACAGCCTGACTAAGTTTAACAATCAGCTTGCAAATCAAGTTTTATTCGAAAGTAAAATTTTCATTAAAGTTTATTCAACCCTCCCCCCTCTAAACTCAAGAACACTGTTTTTCGATCCTAACAATTCCAGAACCAATTGGTTGCTTCAAATGCTGGCAAATAAGAAATATTTATTCCATTTGTATTTTACCGATTGATTTAAAAATGGGAATATAAGACGAGGGCCTCACATAGAGTGTGCATAATGGGCTTTGGAGTTGCACCATCGAAAGTAGGATGTCACGGACCAGAAAAGGAATTAATCACGTGACTAGGAGCTCATGTGCAACAAAATGTAACAGCTAAACAACTTCAAAAAGAAATGGAAGAAATGAGGTCCATGTTTTCACAAGAAATGGAAGAAGTGAAGTCCATGTTTTTACAAAGTACGAGACAATAGCTGGAACAGGTTAGTAAATACTTCGATTATCATGATGACATTGGTTGACACGATTAGTCTATAAAATTTGGTTGCTAGTGATGGCGTTGGTAGTGGTATATGGAATAAAGTTGGTAGGAGTTGCGATATTAATATTGGTGTCCCAAAGGGTTTTTGAGTTTGATAAAGTTAACAAACATCTAACGACCGCTCAGGTAACTATATGTAAGTCAAGCATTTGTAAACTACAAAATTGTTTGTAAAATGGGCATGATAGGAGTAATAATTTGCTATTGTGTATTTACACTCAAATTTGAAGAACGTGAGTTGTGAAGATATCCGTGTTAATGCTAAATGTAATTTGTTTTATTGTTATGCTGATTGATAAGTTGTTGCAGAAGGTCGAATTACCTCCACAGATCCAGAGTCAAAAGTGCATAACGTTGTTCTAGGTGCATCTTGTTGGAAAGTTTGGTTTGATAATGTTCTGGTGGAGAAGGTGGATCTAGTATAAGGGAATGAAGAAATGCATTTTCTTGAAGATGCAATAAGAAGCAAAGTTGCATGGGTGTAAAATATTATAACCTTGTGTCATTAAAAGTTTTATCATAGTTATGTTTAACTAGTTTGTGACAGATTTTGAATCTTGTTTTGGGTGTTGAAATCATCTTGTACTGGTTTGATTAGAAAAAGTGATTGTTGGTAATTTTGGTTTGGATCACACTTAAAACTTATGTCAGTTCATTGTAAAGATCTGACTCTTGTTTTCTTGGTTGGAGGCGATTTTTTTCCTGTTTATTTCTTCGTTTTCATTTCCACCGAATTTTTTCTTGAGACATTCTCATATGTTGGTGTACATTGTTGACTTTCTTTTATGCGGCATTCAGTTTCTTTTTCGTGGCATGTAATTCGTGCTATTAGTTCACATTTCCACAGCATGCTTCGGATGCTGTCACTGACCTATGGCTTTTAACAACTTGTACTTGTGTAGCTGTGATGCGAGCTGCGAAAAGATGATTTGCGCAATGCAAAAACTCATTTTTTTTGTTGTAGATCTTTCAAAAATCCAAACAATGCTTGAAGGTGTATTCAAGAAACTTGTAAATCTTGCCTCAAAATTATTATTGGAACGAAGCCTCTGACCGGGGGATCAATAACTAGCATTAGTCTTCTTATAACCTTCAAAAAATCTTTCAATTTTTATCTTTTTTTTTGGGATAAATTTTTTATGTCCATGTTTAATGCGTAATGTAATAAATGAGGGATAGGGTTTCTAAGTTAAGTGGTTTTTTTTTAGCCTTTTTTTATGCTAATGGGATTTAATGGGTCTTAAATATCTTCAAATTTGACTCCAAATTTCAATAATTTAATCAATTTAAACTCTAAAATTAATTGTAGTATTCTTTTTGTCATGTTATACAATTTTTCCCCCAATATCGGTCCCGCTTGTCTTTTCAATCTTAAAAAAATACAAGTAATTCATTTAACCACATAATGAACATAAACATTAATATTAATGTTGGAGGTGTCTAATAAGCTTGGGTCACAGAATTAAGAAGGGAAGGGCTGCATAGTTACTGGAGATGGGAGATGCAGGTGATCCTGGAGTGATCCCACGGGAAAGGAACCTTGATGGTAACTGGAAGAAACAGTTGCAGGGAAAGCATGCAATCTGGAAATTAAAAGGGGAAAACGGTTACAGGAGGAAATACAGAATATACAATATAGACACCGATCAAGAAAGAACGATACAAGAAAGGAGCAACATATAGATCACAAGGAGAGCTGCGAAACACAAGGAGACCGAACAAGGAAGCGATCAGGTGAAAAGGCTTGTGTTTTGTACTGTGTTACATTTCTGTATCTGTATATGAACTTGTATTCTTGGGAAGTAATAAAAGAAGGGTTGGCTGTGTTCTTCCATGGAGTAGGCTTGATCAAGAAAGCCGAACCACGTAAATCTTGTTGGGTGTTCTTTCGTGTTATTGCTACTGAATTCTGTGTGATTGCTGTTTTGTGTAATTGTGCGGACCGTTAATTGGTTAACACAAGAACAGAGAGAGCGAGCAATTCATAACAATTAATATAAAGTTTCATATCATGATATTAAATTTTATCGCTTAAAATGGTTTTTTAATGTATTTGAAATATTCCTAGAAAATTTAACTAGAATGTCACTATATGTAACTAATATAAGATCATCGGGATATATTATTTTATTGGAATTATTTGATATTGCAAATAAGTATCCACAATGTATGGTGGGGAAGAGTTCCTATGGATCAAACCAGAAAATCTATTAACATACGTATCTTTCAGTTAGTTGGTCAGGCACACACCATACATATACACAAAATAGTTCTCTCTATGGTAATTCCCAGTGAATGAGTATGCGAACAACCAGAATATTACTATCACATAAAGAAAACCATAGAAAAACATAACAATGATAATAAGACTTCTTTCGGATGCATCAAGCGAAAATTTTTAAACATGCCCAAGTTCTTTAAGGAAGTACTTGAGATTCTTGTTTGAAGATCCATTCTCCTCCATGGCTTCTCTTGCCAAACCCTTCCATTTATTGGCATTTTTTCTTAGTTCCTTGCTCTTTTCACCATCATCCATTACCTCTTCAATGCACTTCACAATCTCATTACTTTCCACAATGCCCCTATCCTCATTTTTATGGACCCTAACTCCTGTCTTCCACACGTCTTCGATTAACTTTGCGTTTGTGGGCTGATCAAACCCTTGCGGAAACGCCACAACCGGTATGCCAAACACTATGCTTTCCAACGACGAATTCCATCCACAATGGGTCAAGAAGCATCCTAATGAAGGGTGTGACAGAACCTCCAACTGTGAACACCATGTTACAATCTTCCCAATTCGCTCCAGTTCCTCGAAATGACTCCACTTTGGACCATCTTCCTCATTGCCATCACTCTCGTTTTCTCGTATGACCCATAGAAAAGGCCTGCCACAGTCTAACAACCCTTTAGCCATCTCTTCCATTTGCATCCTCGACAGTGCAAACATGCTTCCAAATGATATGTAAATAACCGAAGATCTGGGCTTCGAGTTCAACCACTCAATGTAATCATTCTCCGATAACTTGAATATATCCCCACCATAGGAATTATCTGAAAGACCTTCTCCATGCAAGAAACCAGAAGGAACCAATGGTCCAACAGCAATTAGCTCATATTTCTCAACAGCTCTAAGTGCATCTGTCTCCAATTCATCAAAACTGTTTACCAACACTTTCGGTTTCGTTTCGGCATCTAACACGTCAAGCTTCTCCTTCATCAGCAGGCGGAATCGTTCTGGTGTCGAAGGAAGAAGAAAGACTGGAAGGTCGTCCGTGGAGAGCACTGGAAGTTGTGGCAACCGAATTTGACTTGTGCATGCATTTATATCACCATCATAACCATTGAAAAAGTAGTAATATATATTTAACACGGTGGCTGGTTCGATCCACAGAAGTGCACTCGGAACGTGGAATTCACGAGCCGCCTCTGCGGCCCAAGCGAAGAGATGAGAATAGACGAGGCACGTCAGGGGACGGCTTCGTTCGGAGCTTGCCTGAATAATGTTCCTTAAAGCTTTCAAGCCTGAAATTTTCATCTCTTCCATGTACCGTTTCCTGTCATCACCGGGCCTAAGTCCGTCGTCGGAACCATCAGAAAAATCTACAAAAGTTAAGCCGTTTGGGACGGCGGCGTTGGCCATGCGCTTCCGTGCAAATACACTTGTCATGAATGTGACCTCAATGCCCATGTTCGCGAGTTTTTTCGCAAGCTGAAGCGATGGATTGATGTGCCCTTGGCCTGGAAACGTTGCTACGAGGATATGAGTGTGGCTCATTTTCGTGCAAATAGTGGATTTAGTGATATTGTTGCAAGCAAATTGGTAGGTACTGGAATGCTACTAGGACAGCATGAGTTTATATAGGCTGCGTTTATTCCGCGGGATGTTATGGTAGAAGGATAAATTAAACGAAGATTATTGAAATAATTTGATACAATAATGGAGAAATATTTATTTGATAAACTAAATTGGGATTGAAATTATAAATAAAAGGCAAATCATAAGGGTAAATATGAGAAAATCTCTCCGCATTTTTTTTCATTAGAATCTGGGTACCTAATGTCAACTTTACTTTAGTTTTAGCACCTTTAATAATTCTACAATATTGTCTTTGAAAAGTAGAAGCATGTTCATCAACCACCCTCTAATACAAGTAAATATTTTTTTCACCTAAAATTTTGATACCAAATACCTTATTTGGTCTATTGGATACCCACAGTTGGTATGGGAATGTAATTAATCTTCTATTACTTACAATAAAAAGAAGTAGTGTTGTTTTCCCATTGAAATGCATTAAAATAACTTAAATATTTTATAATAATGTGATTTATATATACAAGAAACATATTCCTTATACACCATGTAACATCAATAGGTACTCAAGTTAACATACGAAATATCTAAATTGTGATAAGGTATCATATTTGGCCTCTTAGCTACCCAAATTTGCAAGAATATACAATTAACCTTCTAGAGTTATCATAGAACGAAGTCATATTGTTTCTTCGTTGAAAATATATTATGATGACTTATATTTTATTATGTGATTTAATATATATAAAAACACATGTTCCTGATCACTCACCCTATAACACATATAGAAACTTAAGTCAATCTTCGAAGTATCAAAATTAGGATATCAAATACCTTACTTGCCACTCAATAGCCAAATTTTGATAGGAAGATACTCGCTCATTCTACTAGATAATATCAATTTTTTTATTTGTATTCATGAAAATACATGAGGATAGTTAATTTGATTTTATATTTATTATTCTTTAAAACTTAGTATTAGTATTCATTCACGATACTATTAGTGGTACTACATGATGATTGTCCATCTATACCTAAGCTATTTGACACAAGATGTGCACCGTGTAAAGCAGTAAGGAAAAATAACATAAGACTTTTATTGATGTTTGGAAATGAATACTCCTACGACACTATTTCTTTTACAGGAAGAATTCACTAGAAGAATTTGGCTTTACAACTTGTTTTATAATACTCCACCTTAGCTGCGCCTAATCTGTTATCGACACTGAAATTTTTTGTGCAACAACAAATATGCTTGATACAACTAGCTTTTGTGTGTCCAGTCATATAGATGATATAACTACAAGTAAGAATAAAGATGAATGATAAGTTGTTGTAGTAGGATTGCGGTTGATCTTCTCGATATGATGAAATCAATGATACGAAATCAATATTATCAATGAATACTAATACAAAGTATTCTTGATGAATATTAATTAGTATAATCAAAGGATACAAAATAAGTATGACCGATGCTTAACAATAAGTATTATTAATGAATAATAATAAGCATAAAGAAAGAATACTAAAAAATATTGTTGAGATAAAATTCTAATCAAAATGATGATAATAAAAGAACTAAGCCTAGGATTAATCAGGATAGAAAAATGTTCAAGCAAAGATCAAATTAGTGTATAAGTTGAGTTTAGACAGATCTGTTAGAGTAGATGCCCAACTAGCCAACTTGTGGCGTGTGGGTTCATAGACTCTTGTATGAAACGATCTTTATATATGATATTCGCATTTATTTATGGCATTCTTTAGTTTCATCGTGTTGTATAATGATTAACAATTGCGTTGAGTAAAGACCTAGAATGCACTATAGTGTATGTTAGGAAGTACCATGTTTCATTGGTAGGGAACATTGTGATGTTCTGAGCATGCAGATGGATAGTGACCTGGTGATCTATCGAACTACCCTCGTTCGGACTTTCCAAGTGGTTACCATTTGTCGAGTGGATAAGTCCGAGGTCTTGGTTGTACTGATTAGTTCTCACGACTCGAAACGTCATTGAGACTCTACGTGATAGGCGCCTCACTTTGACCCATTTGCCGACTCACTTGGGGTCGTTAGGCGGCGAGATTGGGTGAGGCCCCGATGCATGTAGGATTCGATGCATCGTTGTCGAGGATTCACCGCTCGCAGACATGCGTGGATATCCTATGTTATCTGAGGAGACGATAGTGTATAAATCTCTGGCCAGAGTACTAGAAGTGTTTTTGGTAAATGGGTTTACCTAGTTACACTCGTGATGTCACTATTCGATCTCCAAGATGTGTGCATAGCTATCGGATCTATAACGACTCTCGATTTACCAATGGTCGTTGATCTGATCGGGATAAATGCATTGAAGGGACCGTACTGTACGCTAACCACGACCAACTGGTTCTTGCAGGAACTATCAGTGATACCTAGGGGATCATGGGGCGATGTTGCTAGACGCTCTTACCATGATCCGATGGGCAAGTCCGGAATTGTGATTCCGGAGCCACAATGGTTGTGGGCCCACGGCTAGCTGTATCCCTGAACCATTGAGGGTCACACAAGTACTGGATTCAAGATTCCCACACAGATACTGAGCTCAATGTGTTGAGCATAGGAGGAGGATTTTAGGGAGTGCGACTCCCCAAAAGTCAACAGGGGTCAAATTGCAATTTCCAAAAAGTTGGAGGACTAAATTGCAATTTAGGGTTAGATGATCTGAAAAATTGTTTTTCATATCATAACATTCAGTTTTGGAAAACTGAGTCGATCGGTCCGATCTGATCGGCGATCGGAGTTACGATGAAGTCGCAGCGATGGATATCGTCATTTGGACTCGGGCCCGTTGGGCCATTCCAAGTCCAAGTCCATTGCTAGTCTATTTAATTAGACTTAAGGCTTAATTGGTGATAACTAAACAACTGATTCAGATTACACAACTCCTTAACCCTAACCCTAAAGCACGGCCGCCCCCTCTCCCTCTCCTCCCACGCTGCCGCTTCCCGCCGTCGGCCGCCGCCCGTCGTTGATTGATCGGACTTGCTCCGATCAGTTTTTCGAGGAGAATCCGTCCGCGTTGATCTCTTCAGGCCTTCTAGTGCAGGCTGACGAAGGAGTCTTCCTTCCGGTCGTGGACCTGATTGACGAATCTACAGCCGCCTACCATGAAGAGCCGGTCTTCTTGTAATTCCGGTTGGAGCCAGGCGCAAGTCGCCAGAAAGGTAATCTACTAAGCGCCCTATGAATGGTTCGTATTTTATAGCGCTGTTATATTGTATTGAACGTTTCCCGGCGCTAATTTTAATCTTCCGCTGCACCGCCGGGAGACGGGATCCGGATCCGCCACCGTTCACCAAGAGTGGTATCAGAGCTATGGCTCGGATCCTTCAATACAACTGTTGCCATAATTGTATCTAATCTCGATTTTCAGATTGAAAAAAAAAATTTTTTTTTGATGAAGATGGCCGCGGCGCCGCCGCGCATGGCGGCGCCCCACCGCGCGCATTGGCGTGCGGGTGATCGCGCGCTGGCCGCGCGATGGCCAGCTTCTTGTCGCGCGCTGGCCTGAGATTTGCGGCCGTTCCATGCGCAATTGGTTGCGCACATCGTCGGGCACGATGCGAGGAAGCTGCGCACGGAGATGCGCTGGTCGCGCATCGCATTGCGTGGCTGCGCCGCGCACGATTTGGTGGCGGCAGCCGCCGCCGTGCGGCCGTCGTGCGGCGACGTCTCCGACAGCGTGCGACGGCTGATTTCTTCTAGGTCTTGTTCGGGCCTGTCCCGGGAAGCCCATGAAGTTTTCGGGCCGATATTCGATATCGGGCCGATTTTGATCAATTTTGAAATTTTTGAGATTTTGGGTCCAAAATTGTTTTTGGCCCAATATGATGCAATTAAAATTGCAAAATATGATT
>KV019085.1:0-10934 GCA_001598015.1 Dorcoceras hygrometricum | reverse complement strand
ATTCCACCAGCTGGTACCAGACGCAACATCGAAACGACGTCGCGCCAACTAATCTAAACGCAGTCGTTTTATCCCTCAACGCAATTACACTAATGCATCTGCTGATTACAACACGCGCAACCAGACTTCACGCAAACGACGGTGTTTCATACCCTGCGTTACCAAAACACGCTTCGACTGGTTTTGCCACCGACCAGCTGCTAGCTCACAAAACCAGCTTTTACTCAAAAATATCAAAAACACGAAAACAACCAGAATTGCTCCAATTGCTATTTCAGACACGAAAATGCAAACAAAACTCTCAAATAGGGATTTGAGTCAGCGGAGATCTCCAAAAACCGATACAATCCAACAAATTAATCTTAATACAAATCCAGGTCTCAAATTTCTCCCCCACTAAAAAGGATTTCGTCCTCGAAATCAAACAACAACAATTCTGAATCAGCAAAACAACAACAGAAATCAAAACAGCAACTGGAAGCCAACACAAAACTCGTCCAACACAAGGCCAAGAGTCTCAAATAATTGAGCAAACACATTACAGTCACTAGGGAAGAATAAAATCAAAAGCTACCAACTACTGGAAATATAGCTCAACAGCTATTTAAACAGATGCGGCCACTCACGTTGCATCTTTTCTTCCAGCTCCCAAGTAGCTTCTTCCCTTCCATGTTCGCTCCACTGCACCATCACCAACGGAATGGTCTTGTTTCTCAGCTGTTTCTCTTTTAGGCCAAGGATTTGCAAAGGATATTCCTGATAGCTCAACGACTGGTCTAGCTCTACCTCGTCAGTTCCAAGCACATGAGACGGATCTGGCTCATACTTCCTCAACATGGAAACGTGAAAGACATCATGAAGAGAGGACAACTCTGACGGCAACAACAACCGATACGCTAAAGGGCCAATCCTCTCAACAATCTCATACGGACCAACGTAAAGAGGGTAACTTCCCTTTGCGTCCAAAGCGCATCACACTGCGAAACGGAGAAACCTTGAGAAATACACGTTCACCAACCTGAAACTCAAGAGGTCGACGCCTCTTATTCGCATAACTGGCTTGGAGATCTTGGGCAGCTTTCATTCTTTATCTAATAAAATCCACATGATCTTTCATTTGCTGCACAAAGTCAGGGGCAGATAGCTGCTTCTCCCCCACTTCTTCCCAACACACTGGCGATCTGCACTTGCGGCCATACAAAGCCTCGAAAGGCGCCATGACAATCGTCACTTGGTAGCTGTTATTATACGAAAACTCGACCAAAGACAACGCGTCTTGCCAGCTACCTCCGAAATCCAACACAACAGCGCGCAACATATGCTCTAATGTCTGGATAGTTCGCTCAGATTGGCCATCTGTCTGGGGATGATACGCGGTACTCATAGCCAATCAAGTGCCCAAGGCTGTCTGCAAACTCTTCCAAAACCTGGAATTAAACCTCGGATCTCGGTCAGACACTATTGAAACAGGCACACCGTGCAATCTAACAACAAAATCAACGTACAGATTCGCCATCTTCTTCAACGAGAAGGTCATCCCATAGGGAATGAAGTGTGCAGACTTCGACAAACGGTTTACAACTACCCAAATAGCATCGCATCCTCTGCTGGAACGAGGCAGATGCGTCACAAAATCCATCGCAATGTGCTCCCAATTCAATTGGGGCACCTCTAAACTCTGCAACAGACCACCGGGTCTCATCCTTTCGGCCTTTACCATCTGGCAATTCAAACAACGAGCAACGAAACCAGCAACGTCACTCTTTAGGCCAGCCCACCAAAAGTGCGGCTTCAAAGCATGGTACATCTTCCGTGCACCAGGATGAACACTATGTCTGCTGCAATGCGCCTCACGAAGGATCTCCTCCTTCAAATCAATCAGATTGGGCACAACCAACCTCCTGAAAACGCAAACAACCATCGGACGAAACCGAATAGTCCTCAAGTTCGCCAGCCCTGACTTTCAACTTCAATTCGTGGATAGACGGATCGGTCCTCTGAGCTGCTCGAATGCTAGAAACAATCTGCGGTTCCACTTGGAACGAAGAAACCATCACACAATCCTCAGCCAGGTAAAATCTCCAACCCGTAGTGTTGAGATGCTCTTGATCCTTAGAGATGTACAACGATGCAAGCATCTCACTAGCATTCCTGCTCAAAGCATCAGCCACTACGTTCGACTTCCCAGGCTGATATTGAATCTCACAGTCAAAGTCCTTTAGCAGCTCCATCCACCGGCGCTGTCTCAGGTTCAAGTCAGGCTGCGAAAACAGATACTGCAAACTCTTGTGGTCGGAGTACACCACAAACTGCTCACCATACAGGTAGTGACGCCAGATCTTTAACGCAAAGACCACCTCCGCTAGCTCCAAATCATGAACTGGGTAACGAGTCTCGTGCGGTTTCAACTGCCGCGAGGCATACGCAATGACTCGACCATTCTGCATCAACACACGACCCAATCCATTTAGCGAAGCGTCAGAACAAACCACAAAACCACCTGAACCGGACGGAAGAGCCAGAACAGGAGCATTATTCAACTTTTCCTTGAGCAGCTGAAACACATTCTCACACTGCTCAGTCCAAACAGACCGCTTATCCTTCTGGGTCAATTGCGTCATCGGCTTTGCTATACTTGAGAATCCCTCAATGAAGTGACGATAATAGCCAGCCAGACCCAAGAAACTGCGAATCTCAGACACATTTCTTGGTCGCTCCCAATTTAAGACAGCATCCACTTTACTGGGATCCACAGAAATACCATCCGATGAAATGACATGACCCAGAAACACTACACGTTCCAACCAAAACTCGCACTTGGAGAACTTTTCATACAACTGCTGTTCTCTCAACCTGTAAAGAACAGTTTCCAAGTGCTCCTTGTGCTCCCTCGGAGTCTTTGAGTACACCAGGATGTCGTCTATAAAAACAATCATAGAAGACTCGGTTCATCAGATCCATGAAGACTGTAGGCACGTTTGTCAACCCAAACGACATCACCAAAAACTCAAAATGTCCATACCTCGTACGAAACGCGGTCTTCGAAACATCCAGATCTCTCACTCGCAGCTGATGGTACCCAGATCGCAGATCGATCTTCGAATATACCGTAGAACCTTGCAACTGATCAAAAAGATCATCGATTCTCGGCAACGGGTACTTATTCTTGACAGTGGCTTTATTCAACTGGCGAAAATCAATGCAAATCCGCATTGAGCCATCCTTCTTCTTCACAAACAAAATGGGTGCTCCCCATGGCGACATACTAGGTCGGATAAAACCTTTCTCCAGCAAATCATCTAACTGAACCTTGAGTTCCCGCAACTCCGTAGGCGCTAGACGATACGGGGCACGAGAAATCGGAGCTGTGCCAGGCACCAACTCTATGCTGAAGTCTATCTCCCGCCTCGGAGTAAAACCAGGAATCTCCTCCGGAAACATGTCGGGGAAGTGTCGCACCACGGGGACGTCACTATGCTGAACACTAGAAGAAGAAGACGCATCCAAAGCGTACATCATAAAGCCAGCATTTCCCAGAGACAACAAAATGAACATTTTCATCGCGGAAACCAACGGAATCTTCGATCTAGAGTCCTGGTTGTAGAATTCCCACTTCTCACCATACAAAGGCCTAAAGAGCACAAACCCATGGAAGCAATCCACGGAGGCCCTATAGTTGGACAGCACATCCATCCCAACTATACAATCGAAATCCCAAAGCATCAAACGGATCAAATTCGCTAACAAGGCATGCTCACCAAACCTCAACACACCATCCAACAAAATCTCTTGCGAGAACAGGCTCACACCACCGGGGGTAGAAACAGAAATAGCATCGCGCAATGGGATGGTACACAAACCATGCTCAACAACAAACGAATCAGAAATAAACGAATGCGATGCACCGGTGTCAAACAACACACGAGCAGGAAAGTCAAAAACAAAACATGTATCTCCAATCACCCGGCTCGGTGTCTCCTCGGCCTGCTCCCTCGTGAAGGCGTTAACCTGAGCATGCTGGGGTCCTGGAAAGAAAGGCTGAGATGATTGCCCAAAACGCGAAGGGCCAGGCTGCTGAATAGGCCTAAACGGAGTCTCACCAAAACGGGGCAGCTGAAAATGCTGAGAACGGCCCCTGGACTGACCTCCACAACCCTGAGGCTGGGCTGCGGTCTGCTGCGATCCAGCTGACGGACAAACTATCACAAAGTGCCCGTACTGACCACAAAGGTTGTAGGAGCCCTGCACCCTTACACACTGCGTGGAAGAATGCCTCCCACCACAAAAGCCACAAAACTCAGTCCGAGAACCACTGCTACTTGAACTGCCAGAACCAGAAGACCCTGAACCAGAATTTTTCTTGAATTGTTGACCTCTAGGTCGAAACCTCTGACGGCCAGACTGCTGAGCCAACGGACACACTATCACAAAGTGCCCGTACTGACCACAAAGGTTGCAGGAGCCCTGCACCCTTACACACTGCGTGGAAGAATGCCTCCCACCACAAAAGCTACAAAACTCAGTCCGAGAACCACTGCTACTTGAACTGCTAGAACCAGAAGACCCAGAACCAGAATTTTTCTTGAATTGTTGACCTCTAGGTCGAAACCTCTGACGGCCAGACTGCTGAGCCACCTGCTGCTGCTGGGGATAATGAGCGGACTGAGAACTCTGAGACGACTGAGCTCCCTGACCAACGGTTCTGCCACCCTGCAACGCCTGCGCTACCTGCGCTCTGCACGCACTACGGCTCCTCATGCCCTCCTCAATGTGTATAGCAGTATCCACGGCCTCAGCATATGACTTGGGCTTGCTTGTCAAGACACTCGGGTACAACTCTGCATTCAATCCCTCCATGAATCTGGTACTCTTGGCCCTCTCCCGGCCAGCAACATGCGGAACATAAGCCGACAATGCAGAAAACTTGCGAGCATACTCTCGCACAGTCATAGATCCCTGCTCCAAAAACTCAAACTCCCGCTCACGGGCAGCCACATACGAATCGGTGACATACTCCTGCCGAAAGGTCTCACAAAAAGTGCCCCAAGTGATACCAACTCCAGTCTCCACTAAGGTACTAGACGCACCTCGCCACCAACGCTTTGCGGCCTTCCTCAACAACAAGGTTACTAACCTCAACCGGAGTTCATCGTCATACTGAGCCCGATCAAAAAGATGTATGACGTTATGGAGCCACGAATCAGCATCCTCACTCGACTCATCGCCATTGAAGACAGGAGGATTCATCCTCTGAAACCGAGCTATAACCACATCCATTCTCTCTACCGGAACCGGCGGAGCCTCAGCCTCCTCTTCTCCACTACTCTCAAGAGTACGACTAGGAGCACTATACTGATCCTCGTTCTGTCCTCCTGATTCCTGGAACTGCCCCCTACCTCTACCACGACGTCCAGGCGGCATCTAAAATACGCTCAACAGGATAAGGAAAAACAGGACAGATACAGCATATAACATACGTATGCAGCACGTAAGTCACATAAGTCAAGCACATGCAACACACAACAATACTCTCAAGAGTACGACTAGGAGCACTATACTGATCCTCGTTCTGTCCTCCTGATTCCTGGAACTGCCCCCTACCTCCACCACGACGTCCAGGCGGCATCTAAAATACGCTCAATAGGATAAGGAAAAACAGGACAGATACAGCATATAACATACGTATGCAGCACATAAGTCACATAAGTCAAGCACATTCAACACACAACACTGTGCCTAGACTCAAGTGTGATCAAAGAAATTGAGCTTATCCCAGCTTAAGCTCTGATACCAAAAATGTCAGGCCTCGTGCTCACAACAGACAAAACATGCGGAAGATTATTAAAAAGTGGGTAAAATTTTCGCGTTTAGGCCTGACGATTTAAAACAATTTAAAATAACGCAATAAGTATCCCAGTTTACAAAATCACTACAACAATAACAATATAGCGTGAAACAAGTATCAGACTCCAATGAACAGATACATCAACAAGCGCAGGGCAACCCCCTGGCTGACTGGACTGATACATTATATATATATGCTATATGCGTCTGGGATACTCTATCCACCTCCCGAGACTCCACCAGCTGGGTTAAATCCACGCCCATCTACATTACCTGAAAAACAACACAGGAAACAAAACAAACCAAGCTCCGGAGGGACATGGGGTAAAACCCCAGTACAGAGAGCAACAATAACAGTTAAAGAAACAGCATAAGATAAAATGCGAATGAAAAGCAGAAAAGCAAGGCTACCATACAGAGAGCAACAATAACAGTTAAAGAAACAGAATAAGATAAAATGCGAATGAAAAGCAGAAAAGCAAGGCTACCACCGAACATCGGGAGCAAACAGATTCCAAAGGCTGCTCAACCAGCCGCAACCAGATGCCATATATGAGGTGTGAGAGCTACTCACTCCACTCATATGCATACTCAACCTACTGTCGCCCAACCCATAAGGTGTGAGAGCTACTCACTCCGCTCATGGTGGTCAACCATATTAGCAGGGAGAAACCACGTGAGGTGTGGGAGCTACCCACTCCGCCCACAAATCTGCACCTTAACACATACCATCCAGGCACTACAAGGTACGGAAATAATGGAGATCTGGATGCATAAAGAAATGCTTGTATGCCAATTAACAGCAGGCAACAACATAGCACCGCATACACGAAACAACAGTCAACAATCATTACACATACCACGCCAGATCTCACACATTATCTCAGCTGATTTCCAAGCTATAACAAGCTCAATCCGTACCTTTCCTGCACAACAATTACCACTGAAAGGGATCCCGAAAACTCTGATAAAAGCCTGCTAAACAACAATCACAATACTCAGGGATCTAACAGAAACTCACGGCTGGGAGCTACGCTCAACCAACACCGTTTTCTACTACCACAACTTCATAAGGAGCTTAAAACTGGGCTAGGAACAAGATCTCCACATGAGGAAATGAAGTTCTACCTGCTACTGCAAAAATTCACGATCTGGCAGCAACTTCTCGTTCCTCAACTAGCCCACCACAGCCTCCAAAAGTTGTATAGGATGAAGGAGCTTCTCGAGAGGAGTCCAACGCTACCTCGCTCAAGCAAAACAACCACCGGAAACGATGGGAATCCACCGGAATAACTCACGGTGAACAGTAACGAGGGTTTGAGAAACAGAGGTCGACAATCGGGAAATATTTCTCTAAGTATGGGAACTAATAATCCACAACGAAGACCAAGTCTTGCTATTTATAAAACTCTCAACTGCTGCTACCTTCTCTCTGCTGGTTCCAGTCGCAACCTCAAAATGCAGCGTTGCAACTAACTCAAACGACGTCGCTCCACTGACGTCATCAAATCTGATAGCAGCACTCGCTAAATACCAGCAGCAAGCTACAGTAACGAACAAATCTCTCGCAGCTGGACAATCAGTCGTAACATCCAAACGACGACGTTTCCTCTCGAGCTACAGGAATGTTGACCCGCATTGACATCTGCTTCTGCTGAACAACCAGCAGACACACACACGTGATCCCACCAGCTGGTACCAGACGCAACATCCAAACGACGTCGCGCCAACTAAACTAAACGCATTCGTTTTAGCCCTCAACACAAATACACTAATGCATCTGCTGATTACAACACGCGCAACCAGACTTCACGCAAACGACGGCGTTTCATACCCTGCATTACCAAAACACGCTTCGACTGGTTTTGCCACCGACCAGCTGTTAGCTCACAAAACCAGCTTTTACTCAAAAATCTCAAAAACACGAAAACAACCAGAATTGCTCCAATTGCTATTTCAGACCCGAAAATGCAAACCAAACTCTCAAACAGGGATTTGAGTCAGCGGAGATCTCCAAAAACCGATACAATCCAACAAATTAATCTTAATACAAATACAGGTCTCACAGATTATCGAGAGCTGAATAAATTGACAATTAAGAATAAGTATCAATTACCCAGGATAGAAGATCTGTTCGACCAGTTGAGAGGGTCAGTAGTATTTTCTAAGATCGACTTGAGGTCTGGATACCATCAATTAAAGATTAAGGCATCTGATGTTTATAAAACAGCCTTTAGAACTAGGTATAGCCATTATGAATTCCTAGTTATGCCCTTTGGACTTACGAATGCTCCATCAGCTTTTATGGATTTAATGAATAGGATCTTCCAAACATTTTTGGACCAATTTGTAGTAGTCTTTATTGATGATATTTTAGTGTATTCTAGGACACGACATGAGCATGTTCAACATTTAAGAACAGTACTCCAGATTTTGAAAGATAAGCAGTTGTTTACTAAATTTAGCAAATGTGATTTCTGGATGGATAAAGTATCGTTCTTAGGCCATATAATTTTTAAAGATGGAATAGAAGTCGACCCAGCCAAAGTAGAAGCTGTTCTCGACTGGCCAGTACCAAAGAATGTTGCAGAGATAAGGAGTTTCTTGGGTTTAGCTGGATATTATAGGCGATTTATCCAAGGATTCTCTAATATTGCTGTTCCCTTGACTAGTTAACAAGAAAACAGGTGAAATATAACTGGACAGTTGAATGTCAAAACAGTTTTGACAAACTGAAGCAAGCATTGATTGAAGCACCTGTGTTAACGATGCCAACTGATCAAGGAAAATTTGTGATTTATACCGATTCATCAAAGTTGGGACTACGAGCTATGTTGATGCAGGATCATAAAGTCATATCATACGCATCTATACAGCTGAAGGATCACGAGAAGAATTACCCAACGCATGACTTAGAACTGGTAGCTGTTGTCTTCGCCCTTAAGATATGGAGACATTATTTATATGGGGAGAAGTGTGAGATATTTACACATCACAAAAGTTTGAAATACTTCTTTACCCAGAAAGAATTGAATATGAGGCAGAGGCGATGGTTGGAGCTGGTTAAAGATTACGATTGTACTATCAGTTATCACCCAGGAAAAGCAAACGTGGTAGCTTATGCTCTAAGAAGGAAATCAGTAGGACTTGCGCAGCTGATTGTCCAGAAGCCATTGGCAGTTGATATTGAAAGGTTTGGACTCGAGATAGTGTCCAGCAGCAAGTAGTAATATGATTTTAGCAGACCTCTCAGTAAGATCAAATTTGTTAGACCAAATTCGAGAAGGTCAGCTGCAAGATGAACAACTGAAGAAATGGGTTAAACAAGATAAAGAAAGAGGCAGCAGCCTCTATTTTTCAGAAGATGGAATTGTTAGGTATTTGGGCAGAATCTGGGTACCTCAAGTAGATGATTTAAGAGCTGATCTTTTGAAAGAAGCTCATACAGCTCCATATTCAGTACATCTAGGAAGTACGAAAATGTACAAGGACCTCCAGCAGTTGTATTGGTGGCCAGGAATGAAGAGGGATGTTGCTAGATTTGTAGCTGAATGTTTGACGTGTCAGCTGGTGAAGGCTGAACATCAGCGACCAGCTGGATTATTGAAACCACTTCCTATTCCAGAATGGAAGTGGGAATGTATAGCGGTGGATTTTGTAACTGGATTACCAAGGACTGCTCAAGGATATAACTCTATCTGGGTTATAATTGATATACTCACTAAGTCTGCTCATTTCTTACCAGTTGAAACAACATATGTGGTGAGCAGATACGCAGAATTATATGTTAAGGAAATAGTGAGGCTACATGGTGTTCCAGTTTCTATTGTATCAGACAGAGATCCTAAATTTACATCAGCTTTTTGGAAAAGTTTGCATAAAGCCATGGGTACAAAGTTGACGTTCAGCACTGCGTTTCACCCCCAGACTGATGGACAATCAGAAAGGGTGATTCAGATTTTAGAAGACTTGGTCAGAGCTTGTATTGTGGATTTTTCAGAAAGTTGGGATTTGAAATTGCCACTGGTAGAGTTTTCCTACAATAATAGTTTCCAAGCTTCGATTCAAATGGCTCCATATGAAGCTTTGTATGGCCGAAAGTGTAGAAAACCACTTCATTGGGATGAAGTTGGTGAAAGAGCTGGTTTAGGACCAGATGTTGTGGAGCAAACAGCAGCAGCCGTTAGAAAAGTAAGAGAAATAATGAAAGCTGCTCAAAGCCGAAAGAAAAGTTATGCAGATAATCGAAGAAGGGAATTGAATTTTGAGATAGGTGATCACGTATTTTTTAGAATAGCTCCAATGAAAGGAGTTATGCGTTTTGGAAAGAAAGGAAAATTGAGTCCAAGGTATATTGGACCATATGAGATTTTGGAGAAGATAGGGACATTATCCTATCGTTTAGCACTGCCACTGCAGCTGGCAGCAGGACACAACGTTTTCCATATATCAGCTTTGAGGATATATATTCCCAATCCTTCGCATGTGATAAGTCATGAACCAATCCAATTAGCACCAGATTTAAGTTATGAAGAAAGACCAGAAAGAATTCTCCTCCGAGAAATTAGAAAACTAAGAAACCGTAGTATTCCTATGGTTAAGATACAATTGTCTAATCAATCGGAGCAAGAAGCAACTTGGGAGACAGAAGCTGATATGCTTTCCCTTTACACACATTTATTTGGTACGTGAATGATGGATCTGTTATGACAGATCCTGATTAAGTTTTGAATTACACAAAACCTGTTATTGTGTTTCTAACAATTCTACTTAAGTGTACAGATTCTAGCTATCGAAGAAGATGATGAACAGTCGAAGAACTGTCCAGTCGTTGGTTCACAAGATTAAGTTCAGCAGTTGGTTTGGTTTATTCATTTTTATCGGGAGCTGGATTAGCAACGGAGACGTCCAAAGTTAAGTCAGGTGTTCTAAATCAGGCAGAGGCCAAGTTGAACCAGCTGGATCATAGTGAATCAGCTGGAACGATAAGAACCAGCTGCAAGCACTAGAAGAAGAAGATGGATCAGCTGGTACATCAAAAGAGAACCAGCTGGAACATCTAAGTGGACCATCGATGATGATGTAATCGG
>KV019084.1:29197-42861 GCA_001598015.1 Dorcoceras hygrometricum | reverse complement strand
CCGATGAGCTACCACCAGGTCAGGAGATCAAGAGATCTGTCCTTGATAAAAGATCTGGCCAAGTATGGTGAGTTTATTTCTTTTGGTGACCTGCAACACGGACACTAATTAGAGGATGATACTATTGATACCTTACAAGCCCACCTCGGGCCCCGAGGCCTGATGATCAAACCCCTCTGGATACTCCGCATCGTGAGCTCGAGGTAAGAGGTCCCAGCAGAAGTCTTGACACCCAAACACCATCTCATTGCCTCGATTACGTTTTGAATTCTTCAAGGCGATAACCTCGTCTGAGGAAATGGTCAAAGCAGAAAACTCGCCCCGAACACACCATCCGCAAAGTAACATTCCCGCAACAGATGCGACATGTCTATAACTAGCGCAGCGTGTCGCAACAACCGTTTAATCCCTCTATAAATATTCAATACATCTCACTTACAGTTATTCACAAACTCATAAGCTTGCAGCTTTATATACATTCTTGCTTTCCATTCCCGACCACTCAACCTGACTTAAGTATCGGATGAGCTTAACCGAAAACACTGATGCCCTCTAATTAGTGTCTATGGTTGCACATTATCAAAATAAATACACTTACCATCGCTTGGTAAGATCTGTTATCGAGGACATATCTCGATCTTCCAACTTGGTGGTAGCTCATCGGTTTGGAAAAATTCGGTTACATCAATTGGTGCCATCTGTGGGAAACTTGAGATAAAGCATAAGGTAGAAAAAATGTCACCAAGAAGGAGCAGACTTCAGGAGACGGGAGACAACAACGACAACAATACCGAAAATCTATCTTATAGGACCAAAAACCAGGGTCTTACGATCGCTCAGATTGTACAATTAGTGGCTGTGACTGTAGAAAAAGTACTGAATCATGGCCAGAAGCGAATCCTCCTCCCGACCAACAATTGTAGAAGATTAGAAAGCTTCTATAAGAAGTTTCTCGTTTGAGAGAAGAAAGGAGCTCAGGACCCCCACCTCCACCAGTGCGGGTGGTCCCTTTTTGGACATAGGTGTTAATTTTCGAGCTCCCTCAACATTTCAAGTTCCCTAATGTAGAAGAATATGATGGGACCAGAGACCCTTAGGAGCATCTCGAGGTTTGAAAATGCGATGCTTCTCCATTAGTATGCTCATCCTATCAAATATCGAGTCTTCCTGACCACTTTAGTCAGGTCAGCGACAATGGAACAACCTCCTTCCAGTGGGAGTATCAGAAGATTTCAACACTTCAGTCGAACTTTCCTCCACCAGTTCGCCAGCATCAAGAAGCAGTTGATAACTACGTTGAATCTCTTCAGTGTCAAGCAAAGAGAGAAAGATAATCTGCGGGAGTACCTCAGATGCTTCACTTGGACTATCATTGAGGTGCCCTCTACCACCCCGACTTACTCATCTGGGCCTTACTCAGGGTTCAAGAGAGGATGAATTCTTCAGGTCCCTGGTCAAATAGAACCCGAAGACGTTTGATGAGCTCTTGACCAGAGCATAAAAGTATGTTAATATGGATGGGGGGTAGATAGCTTGGAGGATTGATAAGAAGGCCCACTTAAGCCCACGAAAGAGCCTTGCACAAGAAAAATATCCCCTAGACCCTCGAGGATGAGGGGGAATCTAAGGAGTCGGCCACCCTCCTAATTGCATTATATCTGGGAATGTCATCTTTATCAAGACGGGACTAAACACTTACAAGTTTTGAGTCTTGGAAGGTAGGTCGGGAGGTAGCTTGAGAGCTAGGGAGGCGAGAAAATATTTTGACACAGTTCCGATGTGGTTAAAAAAATGAAAGTGAAAAATGAGGTGGAGGGGTTGCCTATTTATACGAGTCCAGGGGCCACCACAACCGTCCGATCTCCCTTGCAACGAAGGGCTCAGATCATCTCGAGAAGTCCAATAGTCGTCTCAGATATCGAGCTATAATTCATCTTGGTCGTCCGATTTCACTTGATCAACGACTACGAAATGATGTTACGTGGATCATGGTTTTCCTCAAGAAAAACAAATCCTACCTTAGGTCCCGACCAGATCCTCAAATGGTCCTAAACCTCAAATTCTTTGTCTAGGACCCATAGGGGGATACTCTTGATATCATATACGCCCACCTCAGGCCCCAAGCCTGATGATTGAACCCCTTTGGATACTCCGCGTCGTGAGCTTGAGGTAAGAGTTCCCAGCAGAAGTCTTAACACCCACACACCATCTCTTTGTCTCGATTACGTGTTGAATTATTAAAGCCGACAATCTCGCATGAGGAAACGGTCAAAGCAGAAAACTCTCCCCCAACACACCATCCATCAAGTAACGTTCCCGCAACAGACGTGACGTGTCCATAACTGGCACAACGTGCCTGCAACAGCCGCTTAATCTTCATATAAGTACCTAAGTACGTCTCATTTTACAGTCATTAAAGCAGAAAACTCTCCCCCAACACACCATCCATCAAATAACGTTCCCGCAACAGACGCGACGTGTCCATAACTGGCACAACGTGCCTGCAACAGCCGCTTAATCCTCATATAAGTACCCAAGTACGTCTCATTTTACAGTCATGCATAAAATTCAGAAGCTCTGAGCTATATATATATATATTCTTGCTTTCTATTCCCGACTATTCGACCCGACTTAAGTATTTGAGAGCCTATGTCGAAAACACTTCCGGTAGCCTGTAATTAGTGTTGGTTGTAGACCAAAATAAATACACTCAGCATTGTTTGCTTGGCTCGGTTATCGAGGATAGATCTCACGATCTGATGCTAGCACATCAGCCGAGGAAAAACTCGGTTACATCAAAGCAAAAATCAAGAAACATTTTCTGAAACTTACATACAAAATTGATCCATCATCGCAAAATTTATCCATCATTTTGCTGCAGTGTCCCATAATCCATCCATGCAACGCTTGTTATTACTTCCAATAAGATACTGCCAGCAGTCTAGCAAGGTCGATTTAAAGAAAAACAGAGAGAGAAGAATATTGATAACCTAAAAGGTCATATATGTCAATACGGGAAGGGAAATCTAATTTTGCTATTTAAAATGTACAAAAGTTCAATTTTTAAATTAAAACTCTAACATAGCTTGGCTTGTTTGCCTGTAACTTGGTACCGTTTCAAAATTTCCAAGTTTCCAGCTAAACACTGAGATTGACTCCAAAATTAGGGGGACCTGGTTTAAAATGTAGCCTAAGGAGGCAAAGGACAAATACAACATGTGAATAATGAACTATCATATTCATACTCGAGCTCGGATCTATCATAGTAAATGTGTATTCTCCATTCTCCCGATTCTGCGCGGGATTAAATGTCGCAAGTTCTTTGGAATCTGGCTCTTTTCTTTAACAACTTGTATACTTTTTCAGTTCAGTTTTTTCGGGTGGCTTCATGTTTATGAATGATAGATATATAGGAGACAATCCTAAATTAAAAATTTGAGATGTTATTATTTCTTTAAAACAAACGAAATATATATGTATATCAAAATATATTGGCCCAAAATGGTAGAAACGAGAGCAGTCAGGGGTCCAAATTAGAAAATGGGCCAGAAATAATAAAATCATAAGGACACGTTACTTGGGAACGAATTTATCAGATACATAATAATTGCTTACGGGGTGGCCCATTTCACATATTCGTGGTCCCACATGTTAATTTGAAAATTCAAAATTGCTATTTGATAAAAAAAAAATTTAATTAATAAGGATCTTTATTTCCTGTATAAAATTGATATTTTTTAGAAAAAAGAATATATGCTTCAATTATACCATTTTGCTAAGAAGTTTATATGGAATTATTCTGTGTTCTTGTAATGCATAAAAAAGCACAATAATGAATAAATTGAGTCAGCTAGAAATATGAATAAATTGAATCAATTATAATGTTGAAGTCAGTAGTTAATCATATTATCGACCCGGACTCTAGTGTTTAATCATTTTTTGGGTTCAGATATTCTATATAATTTTTTCATTAGCCTTATTTACAAATAAATTTTTTTGGCTTAAAATATTGATAATATTTCAATGACTTGTTGATCGCCTCACTGTAAAATTCTAATTTTACTATGTCTAATGTTCGATGATACCTAATGTAGCAAAAATTCATAACCCAACATGTAAATTATAAAAGAGGACCAATAATTCATTGTGTGCATTCCGCCGATATAGATTAAAATTAGTTTATATTTATTGATATTTGATGTAACCAAATAGTTCAGCCGACGAGCTACCACCACGTCGAGAACCTCGGGCACGTCGGGCGTCGGAAACTGGAGAGTATGTGCGTACACCTGCAACCAACGAACACTCGTCAGAGGACGCCGGAAGTAGTCGTATCATCCTCGGACTCTCTAAAGAAGGAAACAAGTATCGTATCTGGATCTTCTAAAGAAGGAAAGACGTACCCAGAGAGGATTTTTCAGCACGTC
The DNA here is from genome assembly GCA_001598015.1 of Dorcoceras hygrometricum. NCBI lineage: Eukaryota > Viridiplantae > Streptophyta > Magnoliopsida > Lamiales > Gesneriaceae > Dorcoceras > Dorcoceras hygrometricum. Next base: position 38,434 of record KV019084.1, on the reverse strand, counting down.
GGGTCGGGGCCCTCGGGAGCTACCCCGAGCTCACATTGCTTCCTCGGTATCTTATCTCCTCCACATGATGTAGATGCTCGGGCGCCTCCCGAGGAGGTCCCAAAGCCTCGGTCAGGGCTCTCGAGGTGTGCACGCTCCTTGATTGCTCTCGCCTTAGAAGACGTGGGTAAATTTGATGGTGGAGTGCTCGGACCTCGGGTCCCGAGGTGCTCATGGGGACATCAATATTGTTAGAAATTTTTGTCATGTAGTTTTATCAATATTAAAATTATTTGTACCTTTTCTGGATCTAAGAAAATGAAACTTGCTATATTCCTGCACTTTAAAATTAATTCAAATTCACATGTTTATGCCCAATTATGAGTTATGGTTGTTTGTCGTCAAAGTACTTGACACTTAATCAGTCCAAGAATTACAAATCAAACTTAATTTATTTTTATTTAGCTTTAGAATTGGATAGGTCAAACTATCTTGTGTAAAACTGTAATTGTGAAAATGATTCAATTTGCCCGTACGCGACCGAAGAAATCGCAAAGGACCTCTCTTTAGTCACGAGTGAATTTTTTAAAAATAAATAAAATATTTGAATATATTAACATATATGATTGAAGGAATAAAAATTAAAATCAACTCACACTCTTTTTAAGAAGAAGCATTTTAATCAAGTTGGTGAAAGCGAGATCTAATGCTCCCGACTCATCATACACTCGCATGCTTCATGTCTCACTTTTTAACGAAATTGGTATTTTTTGCTTCAAAAGTAAATGAGACGCATGAACAAAAATTTAAGGAATAAAAATTCAATCATTTCCCAATTGTTTCCGCCGCACAATCCTTTCAATTCCTTCCACCACCACCGCCACGTCCCCGGATCGTCCTTCAACAACATAGCCCACACCACCACCCCCAATTGAACTCTGAAGGAGAAGTTGGAACCATCCGAAGCCACCGGCTGATGTGAAGGAACCGAGAATTACCCCAAAAACAGTAAGATATTCCCCCCCTTGTTTTGTCATATTTTTGTAGTTTTTGCACATTTTTTTTGTTGGATTTAGTTGAAATCATAATATGCAAGGTTATAGTAAAGGATTTTCTCGGTGTTGTTGGTGCCAATTCCGACTGACCGATCGATTGTTTCCACCTCACAATCCGTTCCATTCCTTTTTAAAATTTAAAAGAAAGTAAAAGTTTTTTTCAGAAGAGATCAGAAAAATACGACTCAGCGCGGCGCGAACATAACATGCGAAGGAAATACGAAGTTTTACATCTGCGTTCTGAAATAGATCAGATTGGGATAAAACCAGTTGGGGCAAACGTGTCGTTAACATAAAATAGTGACATTGTTTAACCACCAAAAACTACATTGTAATAATGTTCCTTAAACAAACTTTGAACGGTTTAAATTGTTTGTGAGATTTTGCAATTTAAGCGCTTGTTTTTGTTGGGTTTTGCTGAAATCGTAATCTGCAAGATTATACTAAAGGATTTCCTCTGTATTCTTTGTACCAAACATATCAGACCAAGAGCAGTTGAGCAGAATAGTTAAGTTCAAATCAGATAAGAACAGAAAAGAAGAGAAAATATAACAAGAGCGAAACAGTTCGTATCAGATGAGAACAAAACAAGAGCAGAAGAGTAGAGAGAATCAGACAAGATCAGAGCAGTTGAGAAGAGAAGAACAGTTAAGATCAAATCAAATTAGGTCAGAGAAGCTCAGTGCTTAGTGCATAAAAAAGAGAAGAACAGAAATGAGTTCGATCGCAGTACACATTGTTGAATAGGTACCCAACTAGCCAACTGTTGTCAGAGTTTTGTTGACTCTATTGTAAAAACAATCTTTATTCATTTATATAATTTACATTTTCAGATGACATTCTTTATATTTGCTTTTATTGCACAAACTTGTTGAATAAAGGCCTTGAATGTACTATAATGTATATTAGATGTGATAGTAGATTTGATGGCTATCAAGAAATACATCTAATAGTTACTGTGTATTCTAGAATAGTTCTTAGCCGATTGGACCATCCAAAACAGGGATAAGGGCCGTTCGAGTTTGAGACTAGAATCTGATGAAAAGTACCACGTTTCATTGGTAGGGAATATGGAGATGTTCTGAGCATGCATGATGGATAGTGACTTGGTGCCCTATTGAACTACCCTCATTCATACTTTCCAAGTGGTATCATTTATCGAATGGATTAAGTTCGAGGTCTTGGCTGTACACAATTAGTTCTTACGACTTGAGGCATCATTGAGACTTTACATAATAGGCACCTCACTTTGACTCATTTACCGACTCCGTGAAGGTCATTAGGTGGCGAGATTGGGTGAGGTCCCGATGCATGTAGGAGTCGATGCTTTGTTGTCGAGGATTCACCCCTTTCCCTAGTGCACGGATATCCTATGTTGTCTGAAAAGATAATAGTATGGCAAATATCTGGCAAAGTACTAGATATGCTTTAGGTAAATGGGTTTCCCTAGTAACACATGCGATGTTGCCTTTTGATCTCCAAGATGTATTGCATGGCTATCAAATCTTTAGCAACTCTCGATTTACCAATGATCGTTGATTCAGTCGGGATATTTGAGGATGAGACTGTATTGTACGCTAACCATGACCGAATAGTCTTATAGGCACTGTCAGTGATACATAGGGGATCATAGAACGATGTTGTTAGACGTTTTACCATGGTTCGATGGATAAGTTCGAGAATGTGTTCCCTGAGTCACAATGAGTTGTGAGCAAGGCTAGCTGTATCCCTGAACTATTGAGGGTCACACAAGTAATGGTTTCCTACTTCACATACGGATATTAAACCCAAATTTTTGAGTACGATGGAAGGGATTCTGGGTGTACGACATCCAAAATCGGTGACAGGGAGCGAACATATCATTTATAGAATTAGTGGTCCGAAAATCATAGAATAGTGATCCAAAAATTTGATTTTACATCATTATGATCATTTTTTTTGTACTGAACGCATCGGCGATACCTGATCGTCGATCGGATTATGATAACACCACAATGATTGACTCGAAACTAATGTGCAATGAGCTTAGACTTGCCAAGGTCCATCAACCAAGTTTGAGCGCATGAATTCTATGGCAATAGGGGTAAACTTGGAAAAATTGCGATTAATTAGTAGTCAAACAAAAACTCTAACCATAAATTGAAGAAGCTCTCGGACACACTCTCCTTCCCTCACGTGCGCCGCCGTCGCCGCCCCGACACTGCCGTCACTTGCTGTCGCGTGTGTTCTGTCATGGTCGATCCGTTCATGACACTCTATTGTACTTCCAAGGGCAAGGTAGTATAGGCGTTGGGATACCGATTGTGGACCAGATTAAGAGTTGCCCGTGGTTCAACCATTGAAGGGCTATCTCCGCGTTAAACCGGAATAGTCGGATCGGATGTGAAGTCGCCAAAGGTAATCAACTAAACATACTGTGTGTGGTTTTATTATTGATTAACTAATTTAGTTACGTATAATCATCCCTGGTGCAACAAAATAAATTTTAAACTTCCTCTGCGCCATCGGGAGCACGATCCGCATTCATATTCACTCACATATATGAGAGTTGAACGAAACAGATTAGCTCTCGGTGCTCAAAACCTTTCAACAACCATTATTGCAACTCTCCCTTTCTGATCAAATCATGCATTATTTGCTCCGTGCTATCTGTCTTTAAAACGTGATCTGATCCAGAATTGTATTTCTATTAAGCATGATATTTTAGAAACAACATAAATTTGACATCATATTCCAGAATAAATATATTCATAAAATTGTCATTGAATTTAGTACTACAAGAAACATAAAATTGACAAAAACCGGAAGCAACAGCAATGCCAATGATATTCAGCACCAATTTCATATTTGCATCTCCTCTTAAATTGGCAGCATATATCGTACTATATATGCTTAATTTCACCAAATGTGTACTCGGTGTTAAAAAATATATATGCTCGACATATGTGTACTCGATAAATAGGAATATATGCTTCAATTTTGACATTGTTTACACGATATAGTCATATATGTACTCTTACGAACTAAGTATTTTGGTCTTCAATGTATGCTCTTTAATTGATTATTTGAAACTTGAACTAAGTATTTTAAGATTTTTTTTGCATTAACACTAACAATTCTATACATATTGTATGCTTCTAATTCTGGTACTACTTTGTAGGAAGATGTATCTTCTAAAAATACTATGTACATTCTTCTACTTATATATATACGTGTCCAATTTTTTCCTCCATTAACTCATGAAGTTTCTAGTTATGTATTACATGTGACAAATGAGTGACCTATAAGCTTTTGTACGGTCAATTGAGTGACCATCTAAGTTGTGAGTGTCCGGGATCAATATACATATGTACCTAATATCTTATATCATTTACTAGATTTATTTCATTATGTATCTTGGTTTTAGAGTATGTAATATGACCAATTGAGTGACCATCTAAATCTTTTGTGAGTGTCATGGATCAATATACATATGTATATTATATCTTATATCATGTACTGAATTTACTTCATTATGTATCTCGGTTTTTGAGTCCCCAATGTATGATCTATGACCAATTGAGTGACCATCTATGTTATTTTGTGAGTGTCGTGGATCAATATACATATGTACCTTATATCTTATATCATATACTAGATTTACTTCATTACACACCTCGATTTTTTGAGTCACCAATTTGTGATATATGATCGAATGAGCGACCATCTAAGTTATTTGTGAGAGTCTGGATTTATACATATGTACCTTATACTTATAGCTTATATCATGTACTGGATTTACTTCATTATGTACCTCGGTTTTTTTAGTATGTGATATATCATCAGTTGAGTGACCTTTTAAGTTACTTTGTGAGTGTTCTAGATCAATATACATATGTACGTTATACCTTATATCATGTAATGTATTTACTTCATTATGTGCCTCGGTCTTTGAGTGTGTAATATGACCAATTGAGGGACCATCTAAATTATTTTGTGAGTGTCATGGATTCTTCTGATTTGACCATTCTAAACCGAGTTTACCGCCTTAATCCATTTTGACAGTCCTAAATTGGGTTGACGGTTCTATTCTGTTTCGGATGCACTAGCCTGCTTTGAATGTCATGTTCTGAGTTGACCGTCCCAACCTGATTTGACCATCCTGATCTGACTCGACTATTTCAATATGATTTGGCCATTCTGATCTGATCCAATCGTTCCGATCTGATCAATCGTCCTAATCTGACCTGGTGTGGTTTTATGAATCACCTTTCTAAACTGTGCCCAACTGTCCATTTGTATGGTACAGTCTCCAGTGTCAGCTCTAGTCTGTTCTGCTTCAGCTGAATGTTAAATGATTTTTTTATGATCTTTGCTCAGAAAAGTTTATGCACTATGTTGTTTCCTTGATGTCGTGTGTGCTTGTATTTTAGAATGATTTGTTACTTTCGGATTTCACCTACTGGGGCCCTAGGCTCGCTAGTTTTCATTACGGGTGAGGATGGTAGGTGAGGTGACCAGATGAGAGCTGGACCAAAAATGAGAACGCCTACCTCTTGACTGTCGTTTCCTCGCTTAATCGGATCGTAAACGGTTTAATAGTTCAAAGTTTGTTTAAGGAACATTGTTACAATGTAGTTTTCGGTGGTTCAAACAATGCCATTATTTTATGTTAACGCATGTTTGTCTCAACTGGTTTTTTCCCAATCTGATCTGTATTAGAATGAAGATGTAAAACTTCATATTTCCTTCGCACAATATGTTCGCAACGTGCTGAGTCGTATTTTTTCTGATCTGCCCTGAAAAATAAACTTTTACTCTCTTTAAATTTTTAAAAAGGAATGGAACGGATTGTGTGATGGAAACAATCGATGGATCGATCGGAATTAGCACCAACAACATCGAGGAAATTCTTTACTATAACCTTGTATATTGTGATTTCAACTAAAATCCAACAAAAAAAAAACGTGCAAAAATTACAACAATATGACAAAAATAGAATATCTTACCGTTTTTAAGGTTAATTCTCGCTTTCTTCACATCAGCCGGTGAGCGTCGAGTGGTTCCAACTTCTCCTTCGGAGTTCAATCGGGAGTGGTGGTGTGGGTTGTGATGTAGATGATGATTTGGGGGGAGGTGGAATGAATTGAAAGGATTGTGCGATGTAAACAATCAGGAAATCAATTGCAAGCTGCTATCGTTTGGGACAAATTTGAGGGATAAAAATGTATAATACAAGGATAGGGAGTGGAAACAAATGAGAAAGGGATGTCAGGACTGGAAATAAAGTTTTTCTAACCTAAGGATTGGACAAGAACTTTGTTTATAGTTTGGGGAGTTTTCACCGACTTACCCTTTATTTAAACATATGACCGTGGATAGCTAATTGTTCTTTTTGGGTTAAATTTAAATACCAATTAACATTTTTAAACTACAATCTAGACGTAGTCTTGTACAATAGACTTTAATATTTGCTAGAATTTCCCTAAAAAAATATTAAATAAGTACTAGAATTTCCTACAGGTAAATTGTCGGGGCCAAAAAAATACAAAATTGGAAAAACTAAGCGTGCACACCACCAATCGACATGACACCCTGACTTTGTGCTGACTGCATAATTGCATGAACTATGCAGCAAATCGATAGCTTCTTTTTTCTTATTTATTTTTAAAGAAAAAAAAACAATTACTAATGGATAACTCAAATGATGGGCTAAAATTTCTTCTTTCTTAAAAAACGCCAACATTTTCTATAATAATACAATATTATATTATTTTGTAGTTATAGTTAAAAATGCCATAAAATTAATGAGTTAAAAACATGTACATGATTTTTATTTCCATTGTGTCCCGGTCCCGTGGTGTTCATCTTATTTAGTGAAATACTGTATATAAATGTAACGACCCGACTTTTCTCAAAAGAAATTTAGAAATTTGGCGTTCGAATTGAAAGACCCAAAAATTTCAATCTTAACAAACATAAAATTCGTTACTAAAATTTTGGACTAAATTGCGAATAAATACAATTCATTGCTGCTGAAATGCGAAACAATGACGTGAGCGGAAGTAATACCAAATTCTGATAAACACTTTTCATAACTAATGAAGAAAATCAGCTGCAAGGGTATACAAAACGCGAAACTAAATCCTCAGCTGATCGAAATTCGAAATAAATATAAATAGAAGTCTGAACGGATTTCTATTGTTCAACTGAACTAGGAATCTGTTATAATACAAAAACACTACAACTGAAGTTTCTGTATAACAAAACAAAGTCTGAAAAAACAACGGAAGATGTCCACAATAAACACCACTGTCCAACCAGCCACTCTCCATCCAGCTCCTTACTGCTCATTACGGAAGATGTCCACAATAAACACCACTGTCCAACCAGCCACTCTCCATCCAGCTCTTTACTGCTCATTACCTGCACTCAACGAAAACTAGTGAGCCAAAGGCTCAAGCAGGTAAAATCTGAAATACAAAATCATGCAATAGATACTGTAACTGGAATCTGAAATCTGAATACGCTTTAGAATGAACAAGCGCAATAACATATCTGAGAAATTTGGAAGTAACTGAAAGCATAAACATAATCGTATTTTGAAAACGTTTTCTTTAAACATACTCTAGAGCTGTGATTAAAATCACACTTGCACTATTCTTTCTATTTTCTGAAATTATGACAACACTTTAAATATTTTGGTCCAATTCGTTTGATCAAACTCCTGATATCAGTCTCTTAGCACTATGGCTCATGGTGAAGGGATATACAGATCCGTCGACCTATACACCTGATCCTTCCTCTGTTGAAAGGGCACACGGTTCGTCAGCCGCGCACTCACCCTTCCTCTGGGGACCCTCTTTGTTGTCATAACTTAAAATATTTTCTAAAATATCGTTCTGCTCTTTCTTTTCTTTCTTAAAATCTATTTTCTTTCTCTCTTGTACGAATTACTGGTTTTCTATGTTCAATGATGTTCTGGAACTTCAAGGGATTTCTCTGTAAAACCTGCGAAGATGAAAACTGAATAAAAGCTCTCAAATCTGTTCAATTGAATCGAATAAATCTTTTGAAATGAAGCGGAAATGAATAAAGAATCAAATTCTGGAATTTCGTTATCTGTTGAAGAAATGAACAGTACCTATCTGTTGAAGAAATGAACAGTAACTATTTGTTGGTCAATGTCGGAGTCAACGCAAACTTAAATAAATGGTTTCAGTTGTTGAACAAACCAACAGCTGAACAATATCTCAACAGCTCATGAACAAAACCAACATCTGAATATGAAGTAATACATCATCTGACAACAACTGAACACATACGAAGGCAACAGCTGAATCATAAACAAATGCAACAGCTGACAACGAAATAATGCAACAGCTGAGAACCAACAGCTGATGAACAAACAAACATCTAATGAACAATAAAATATGCAACAGCTGAACATAAAATAGTGCGACTGCTGATCGCAACTACTGAACGCAAACAATGCGGCAGCTGAAATCTATACTTAGAATATTTTCAACAAAGAAATATCAGTCGTGGTATAAGAACCAGATTTCAAACTTAACCAGGTGAATGACGATGGTTTTCCTTTGTCTGAAGAATTCAAAATATCTGAAGAAATTTCTGGAAATGATCGAATAAGCTACTTGTAAGTTACTTCGATGGAATTTATAAAGAAAACTCAAGAATCTACTGGATGAACATCACCAAACCATTTTCTAAAACATTTCTGGATCAAAATACAAAACAGAGCATGAACTTTTCTGAACTTTTGAATAACAGCCGAAGCCATCTTCCTTTATTTAAAATCTCATATAAACATGCAAACAGAATTGAATATATGCTTTCACTGAGTGAGCAAGAAACAGAGTTTACTTGCCTGAATTTTGAACACAACCGCAGTAGAAATCCAGCCAACCACTAACACTCCGATCGTCTCCTTCGAAAAATAAAAGTCTTTTGTTTGGTTTCTTGAGAGAGAGCACCGCATAAAAGTAATTTGATTTGAAGATAATGATGCATGAAGCAGCTAACATCCTATATATATATGATTTGTAAATGCCTAGAGAAGAAACACATTTAAATCAATATGCCAAAATCTTCTAAAAGCGTACTCTGTTTTAAAATAAAATGATGCACATGGAAACCGAACAATTTTAGTTAAAACAAAAGGATTCGATCGACTTGCTATAATCGGCTAAACATCTACTGTTAT
>KV019084.1:0-25060 GCA_001598015.1 Dorcoceras hygrometricum | reverse complement strand
CAAACAATGCGACAGCTGAAATCTATACTTAGAATATTTTCAACAAAGAAATATCAGTCGTGGTATAAGAACCAGATTTCAAACTTAACCAGGTGAATGACGATGGTTTTCCTTTGTCTGAAAAATTCAAAATATCTGAAGAAATTTCTGGAAATGATCGAATAAGCTACTTGTAAGCTACTTCGATGGAATTTCTGAAGAAAACTCAAGAATCTATTGGATGAACATCACCAAACCATTTTCTAAAACATTTCTGGATCAAAACACAGTAAAACGCAACTTTCATAAAAACAGAGCATGAACTTTTCTGAACTTTTGAAACAGCCGAAGTCATCTTCCTTTCTTTAAAATCTCATATAAACATGCAAACAGAATTGAATATATGCATTCACTGAGTGAGCAAGAAACAGAGTTTACTTGCCTGAATTCTTGAACACAACCGCAGTAGAAATCCAGTCAACCACTAACACTCCGATCGTCTCCTTCGAAAAACTTTAAAAGTCTTTTGTTTGGTTTCTCGAGAGAGAGCATCGCTTAAAAGTAATTTGATTTGAAGATAATGATGCATGAAGCAGCTAACATCCTATATATATATGATTTGTAAATGCCTAGAGAAGAAACGCATTTAAACCAATATGCCAAAATATTCTAAAAGCGTACTCTGTTTTAAAATAAAATAATGCCTATGGAAACCGAACAATTTTAGTTAAAATAAAAGGATTCGATCGACTTGCTATAATTGGCTAAATAGCTGCTGCAATCGCATTCTAACATTTGAAATCTGAAACTCGATTAAATCAAGAGTTAAATAGAATAGCATTGTAATCCCTCAATCTCATAACTTTCTAATTTGTGGCCTCTAAAATATCTGGGCATGACAATAAATGTTTAAACTTGTTGGAAAAATAGATTCTACATCCATTTTGATTCGACGAAACTTTCACCGAGCCATGAAATAGTAAAGAAAAATTTTCTTTTACATACATGGTTCGCAGTAACGGTCACAGAGATCGTCGCAGGGAACTCCGTTCCAGTTCTATTATCGTTTCACGGAACGGTCACGTAACGGAATTTTTGAAAAAAATATAAAACATAAATACTTTTCGCATAAGCAAGAACCTTTCGTACGCTTGAACACTCCTGTGGTTGTCCCATCTTCGCAAAAGCACTAGTCAAAGCCGAATAAGAATAAACGATATTACATCAAAAACTCTCCTGTTTAAATCCACTTTGCCTAGGATGTGGTCAATCCTCAATTCATTCCTTCTCTTTTCACGACTAATTGCAAACTGGAAACACATATTTCTCTCTCAAGCATTTCATCAAACAGTAGTTGCGCCTCATCATTTGCCCCACAACGCCCATAAATACGACAGCAGAGGACATATTCTCTTACAAACCTAGCCCCTTAAATTCAGAGTTACACATACGTAGGCTTGTCACTACCGGTGTAAAAGTATATACAAATTATAATATGCAGAGTACCTCGGGCAGCGGTGGCGGGGGGTTGGGGAGGCTTGAGGGCTTCGGATGGAGTACCTCGGGCAGGGGCAGCGGCGGCGGGTGGGGAGGCTTGGGCGGATGGATTAAACGTTCCAGGTTGGAACTTTGCAAAGGTTACCCCGTTCTCGTTCCGCTACCGATCCGGAGAACCATGTTTATATATATAGAGAGTACATCCGCTACCGATCCGGCGAGCCAGATCCATCCCATGTTTTGAGAGCCGATGAGGGGTATTTAGATCATGCTTTGAGCTATGCTAAGTATCCATTCCAGATCTTGGACAGGAAGGAGAAACAACTCAGGAACAAGACGATTCTTTTGGTTATGGTTCAGTAGAGCAGGCATGGTAGAGAAGATGCGAGTTGAAGGCAAGGATGCGACAGGAATGACCTGTTTGAGAATGTAAAATATTACTCCATGTACTCTAGTTTTTCTATGTAACCTCAATAATAATTTTTGCCGTTTTTCTTGTGTAAGTGTGTAATTAGATTTTGAGGAAGAAATCTTTCTCTTAATGGGGGAGAAATGTGAGGTTCTGGGTCGATCAGATCGGAGACGAGCTGTGCTGATCTGCTCGAGCTGTGATGATCTGGGAGTTCGATCAAAGGAGACTTTAAGTACATGTTATAGTCAAATAGTTCAGTTGGTTGTTTTATGAATTGGGAAACTTATTTTAAGTATTGTTGTATTTTAAATTATATGTTTAAACCGTCGGGCCTAAAAGCGAAAATTTTACCCACTTTTGTTAGCTTCCGCATGTGTTTATCTGTTGTGATCACGAGGCCTGACAGCACGGGGCCTGACACCTGATGGTATGCTGCAGAGTTTTGAAGTTACACATGGAACTGGTAATATGTTGTCATGGATTTTGTGACCCACTTACCTTGTTCTAATCGGGGTTGTGACGAGATTTGGGTGGTGATTGATAGACTGTATAAGTTAGCACTTCATCCGTCACAATCTGACATGCTCTTTGAAGAAGATGGCAAGGTTGTATATTGATCAGGTAGTAAGATTGTATGGCATGCCAGTTTCGATAGTGTCTCATAGACTTCCAGATTTTGGAAGAGCTTGCAATCAGTGCTGGGATCAAAATTGACCATGAGCACTGCTTATCATCCCCAAACAGATGGTCAGTCGGAAAGGGCTATTCGGATGCTCAAAGACATGTTACGAGTGATGGTGATGGATTTCTGTGGTGGTTGGTAGGAAACCTTGTCCTTAGTGGAATTATCATGAAACATCATTCGAAGCATTGTATGGTAGAAAATGCAGATTGTCGATATGTTAGGAATAATTTGGGGAAAGACGGTTGTCGATACCCGAGTTTGTATATGAGATGAGAGACCGGGTCGATTTGTTCAGGAAAAGGATGAAGGCAGCCCAGAATCGTCAAGACAGTTATGCGAATAAAAGGCGTGGGCCTTTAGAATTTTTGGTTGGTGATCGAGTATTCCTGAAGGATTCTCCATTTAAAAGCACTATGAGATTTAGACTCAAAGGAAAGTTGGCTCCTCGATATATCGGACCATATGAGATTTTTGAGCGATTTGGCTCTTTGGCATATCGTATATACTTGCCGCATGAGTTGTCAGCGACGCATGATGTGTTTTACATATCTATGTTATGGAAGTATGAGCCAGATCCATCCCATGTTTTGAGAGCCGATGAGGTGTATTTAGATCATGCGTTGAGCTATGCTGAGTATCCATTCCAGATCTTGGACAGGAAGGAGAAACAACTCAGGAACAAGTCGATTCTTTTGGTTATGGTTCAGTAGAGCAGGCATGGTAGAGAAGATGGGAGTTGAAGGCAAGGATGCGACAGGAATGACCTGTTTGAGAATGTAACAGATTACTCCATGTACTCTAATTTTCTATGTAACCTCAATAATAGTTTTTGCTGTTTTTCTTGTGTAAGTGTGTAATTAGATTTTGAGGAAGAAATCTTTCTCTTAGTGAGGGAGAAATGTGAGGTTCTGGGTCGATCAGATCGGAGACGAGCTGTGCTGATCTGCTCGAGCTGTGATGATCTGGGAGTTCGATCAAAGGAGACTTTAAGTACATGTTATAGTCAAATAGTTCAAGAAACCGGACTTTTCGACAAAAGTTCTATTTTTTGAGAGCCGAAATCTGAGAACCCGAAACTTTATCACCTTCGATAGATCGGACGTTTTCCACGATTGTCGGAGATCGACTACTCCATTTTGAGCATTGTTGGTACCGTGGAACCCCTCTCCAAACCCGTCATTTTTCGACCAGTATTGGACCTGAGGTGGTCGGAGGAGGATAGGCATACGCTTTTTAACAGTTTCGATCCTTTGGCTCCACCATTTTGGTCACCGTTTATTGTAAGTTGTAGCTTTCTCTCGTAGTATAATATAAGAATCCTATCATATCCCATGTTCGGCTGAAGTATCATTTATCTTGCATCAATCAGAACATTATTTATTTATTTCACAACAATAAAATTTTTATTATTTATCTCAGTTCAATCAAATCATAATATAAAATTACAATATTATCTCTCATCTTCTTCATTTATTATATTTATTAATTTTTACAAAAGTTAAAAATATAATTTAACTCACCAAACCAAACATATTACTCTTATCAAATATTATTTGTATATATAACACAATTATTTTATAATCAGATAATATATGAATAATTTTATTCCACCATATCCCAACCGGACAAACACATATATATGTATTTCCATTTAATTCAAACCCCAAATGCCAGATGACAATCTTTGCAAATTCTATGCCAGGTTACCGAATCATCGGTAATTGCTTGTTTTAAATGGGATATTAATTTCTAACACAAACTTTGAAAAAATAAAATAAAATATTTTAATAAATATTCAGCAAAACACAGGAAAAAGTTCGGTTACCCGCATGTGAGAATTGAAGGCGCCCAGAACTTTACTAACGGCATCATGATGGATGAAAACTTTTATGACCTTTGAATATCATGTAATGATATGAATAAAACATTAAAATATGTCACTCCAACATTGTTTTTTATTTCTTTTTCCAAGGAATAAAATCATATATTTTCATGCAGAATCAGTAAAATCATAATTCGATAGCTGGTGTGATGTCTAAAGATGAGTAAAATGTTCACTAAATAGTCAGCACTGTCAGCTTTCCCGAAAGAAAATACCTGAAAGAAATAGCCCCCCCTCTCTGCTTATCAAAATTTCCAGACATTTTTTCTTTTCTTCTTCGTCGTTTCCTTTTCTTCTTCGCTTCATTAATGGCGGCTCTGAAGTTTTTTCTCCTCTACATTTCACTGCTCCTCACTCTCACTGGCTCTACTTCAGATGTTGAGTTGCTTTTGCAGAAGATTAAGCCTTCACTGCAGGGAACCGCAGAGAACTTGCTGTTACAATCTTGGAACACCACTGTTCCACTCTGCCAATGGAGGGGCCTCAAGTGGGCTTTTACCAACGGCTCTTCTTTGCTCTGCACAGACCTCTCTTCTCCACAATGGGCTAGTGTTTCTTTATACAAAGACCCATTTTTGCATCTGGTTTCCCTTCAGCTTCCGTCTGCTAATCTTTCTGGTACTATTCCTAGGGAGATTGGGGAGTTTACTAATCTTCAAAGTCTTTATCTTGGTGTGAATTCGATATCTGGGGTCATCCCATTAGAGCTTGGTTACAGTTCTTCTTTGTCGGATGTCGATTTGAGTTATAATTTGCTGAGAGGGTCGTTGCCTACTTCGATTTGGAACTTGTGTGACCGCCTTGCTTTTCTCAGGCTTCATGGAAATGCTCTCTCCGGTTCTCTGCCTGAGCCTGCATTACCTGATGCCACTTGCAAGAATCTGCAGTTTCTTGATTTGGGGAAGAATGTGTTTACTGGGGGTTTCCCAGAGTTTGTTACTGGTTTTGTTGGGCTTAAACAGCTTGATCTGGGGGATAATATGTTCTCTGGTAGGATTCCAGAGGGTGTAACTGGGCTGAAGTTGGATAAATTGAATCTCTCCCACAATAATTTCACAGGGGTTTTGCCAAACTTTGGGGGATCGAAGTTTGGTATGGAGGTTTTTGAAGGGAACGGACCGGGCCTTTGTGGGCCACCTTTGGGGAAATGTGGTGGAAGCTCTGGATTGAGTTCTGGTGCAATAGCTGGGATTGTTATTGGTTTGATGACCGGTACCGTGGTGTTGGTTTCGTTGTTGATTGGTTATTTTCAAGGAAAAAGAAGGAATTTGGATGAAGAGGATGAGGAGTATGAAGATGGGGAGGATGAAGAAATCGGCAATGGCGACGAAACCGGTGGTGATGGGAAATTGGTTTTGTTTCAGGGCGGTGAGCATTTAACTTTGGAAGATGTGTTGAATGCTACAGGACAAGTTATGGAGAAAACTAGTTATGGGACGGTGTATAAGGCAAAGTTAGCAGATGGAGGGACAATTGCTTTAAGGTTGTTGAGAGAAGGGAGTTGTGAAGAAAAGGGCTTTTGTTTGCCTGTGATCAAGCAGTTGGGGCGGGTTCGACATGAAAATTTGATTCCATTGAGAGCTTTCTATCAGGGCAAGAGAGGGGAGAAGCTTCTCATATATGATTATTTGCCTAATAAAACCCTTTCTGATCTCTTACATGGTATGTTTTGTGATTCAGTTTTTTGCTTCAAAACAGAACTAAATATGCTTCACATTTGATGTTTGTTGGAATTTAGTAAGCATGTGTATATTTGTTGATCAACAGGTGCATACTGATGGTTATGTATGGTTTATTTCTGTTCCAAGTATTTGTAAATATTCTTTAGCATTCATGTAATGATGTTATGTTATGTGAATCGAATCTTGAGTGATTAGTTTGAGGATTGATCTCCAACCAATTTTGTGGAGGCCGTCGACTCGTGAAAAGCTAAAGTAAGAATCTGATGACTGTTAATAGTGATTATACTTCATTAGAAGTGATACAACATATATCTTCTTGATGTTTCAATTTAATGTGGTCGCAACCCCGATTCTTGATCAATATCAAGATTTGATGACTCATAAACAAACTTCTGGAGAACTTGTGCGAAGGTTTTTGCCTGGTGATTGTTAACATTTTTTCCGTAATGTTTGATATCCTGCGGTTGGCCATATTAGCACTCAGCTTGTAACTGAACTGTTTATGTGGATAGGTTCTCAGATGCTTGATACTGTTATTGTTAATATTATTGATAAATTTGATGGAAAAATTTGAAGTGATGCCTAAGATTTTTCTCTCTGGCTTATGTCTAGAACCTAGAGTAGGGAAGCCGGCTCTAAATTGGGCTAGGAGACACAAGATTGCGCTGGGAATCGCCAGAGGATTAAGTCATCTTCATGGCCTTGAAACACCAATCACTCATGGGAATGTGAGATCGAAAACTGTTCTCGTAGATGACTTCTTCGTGGCGAGGCTTAACGAGTTTGGACTGGACAAGATAATGGTCGCAGCCGTGGCGGATGAGCTAGTAGCACTAGCCAAAGCAGATGGTTACAAGCCACCAGAACTCCAGAAGATGAAGAAATGCAATTCAAGAACTGATGTTTATGCATTTGGGATATTACTACTCGAGATTCTGTTGGGGAAAAAGCCAGGCAAGAGTGCAAGGAATAGTGATTTTGTCGACCTACCCTCACTAGTGAAAGTGGCAGTTTTGGAGGAAACAACCATGGAGGTATACGACGTGGAACTCTTAAAGGGTGTAAGAAATCCGATGGAAGAAGGGTTGGTTCAGGCATTGAAGCTTGCGATGGGATGCTGCGCTCCCGTTTGCACTGTTAGGCCTACAATGGAAGAGGTTGTCAGGCAGTTAGAGGAGAACAGGCCGAGGACCCGGTCTGCTTTGTTCAGCCCTGCAGAAACGAGGAGTGGGAGCATCACTCCCTTCTGAGCCTTTGCTCTTTCCATTGAGATGTGAATTGCATCAAGTGTCGTTTCATGTAGTCGAGATATAAAAGTAGATGCTTCAGTTTCTTATGTTGCTTCTTCTTTTAAGTAAGTGTAATCTATATTATAATGATGTTTCACTAATATCATGATCAGGTTACAATCATCCCTGTAAAAATTGAAAAAAAACCCTAATTTCATTTTAAAAATTTTGTATTTGTATAACTTGCCTAACTAGGTACAAACCTTACTACTGAGATAAATATATTTGGGATTTTTAGTATGTGGTTATCCATTGTGTTTGTTTCTTATTAATATTATAGGGAACCGGATTATTATGCGCTTTGTTCAGATTCTATGAAGGAACATGTGAAGGGCCAAGAGTTTGCCATGTGATGCCAATTGACTCACACTTGAATTCTGTGAGGGCATGAAGCTAGGCTCTTACATATGCAGTTCATAAAATTTTTCAAAAAAATTTACTTTTGTATATAAAATATATATTAAAATTTTTATTGCCGATTTGTAATTTCCAAAGAAAACAGAGTTGAACATCGAAAATCCAAATCCAATTTCTCGGTAAAAAAAAAAAAGGCTAATTTTTTAACTACAAATTCAAACTTAGAAATCTTCATATGTACATGTATACAGTTTTATAGTTCGGGCAGCAACTATCCAACCAAGTTTTTAGCTCTCACTACAATTAAAACTTGAAACGTAAAGTTTAGATCGTTATATAATTCAAAACATTTGAATTCTATTTTATGCTGTAAGACACTTAATGTTTGCTATACTATGGTCCAAATTACGCACCAATTTTAAGGTTTTTCTAAAAAAAGTAATACATGTACTATACCACAGATAAATGTTAAAATGAATTGGCATCATTGGGCAAGCTGTAGCTTTATAATAGAATGAGTTATCCTTGATTATACCTAGTTATATTCGTGTAGAGGAATATATTGAGGAGGTTGTCGCTTATGCTTATTTGCCACCACAAGTGCCCACCCAACTAACTTATTTTTTCAAAGTCAGTCACATAAATTAAAATTTGAAACAAAATGTAGGTCTCGTTTCATATAACATTTGATAAAATCTTATTGTCCTATGGGGGAATCTTGCTCTCTATTTTCCTTTGCTAAAAATATAAAGAAAATCTAATTATAAAAAAAGTAACCTAGAATTGATATTGGAATTGATGAAATGTACAAGTACGTCCAAATGGATTAGCTGTGTATATTAATGTTTGCAAGATTTTATTTCGTGCTCACAAGATACATGCTATTTATGGGCGTATATGCAATTTCAATAACTTTCTAGCTTCGAGTTTTTAAATATTACATGCTCTGTATGGGCTTATATGCTATTTCAATAATTTTCCTGTGATCTCTCGTATATGTACATGTTCTCTGGTTGTATGAAAAATCTTAATCTCAAAAGCAGAAATATATAATATGTCCGAGTTTGCACTGTTGAAGACCTCAGTCGATATTGGTATTTCGTAATGAAACTATTTCGAATACGGCTGGAAATTTTCCAGAGATTTCATAAATTTCATAAATTTCATAAATTTTCCAGAGATTTCGTAATGAAACTATCCACAGAAGCCATCGTAATTTTAGAAATCAATTTTGTTTTGACGTTGATGTTGAGTTTTAAGCAATTAATTTTAAACCAATCCAAAGAAACTCTCTTAAACATTACATTGTTACATTAGGATGGTTATGTAAGGGCCAATGGCATTTTACATCCTTGAAAATTGTAAAAAATAAATAAATAAAAATAACAATTAAGGGGTATAAAATTATAAGTTTTTACACCTCTGCCTTGTAAAAAATCAAGTTCTTTTAACCCCTCTGTTTTTTAAAACTCAAGAACATTTTCTGCAAAGGTTGTGGATATATTCGGTGATTGATTATTTTGTTAGAAAAATGAATGTGATCCACATTTATTAACTTTTTACTCGAAAAAATAATGCAACTAATATTTAACTTACACAGGAAGCAATACCCGCAATAAAGTCGGTCTTCTTTTGTGCAAATAAGTTAATTTTTTTAAAGTTAACTCGTTAATGGGCTAACCCAATATATAGATCAGAGGCTCATTGGTCCATATAGGTGGCAAATCGAGAGATATGCACGAATAAGCAGGGGCTCGAGGGAGAGGACCCCAGCATACCCCACAATATTTCAGTGGGAAATATGCTCCACACGAGAATCGAATTCGTGAAGCCGAGGAAGTTATCCCATATCACCCCAAGTCTTACAATTCGTCTATGTCCCTAAAGGCCAAATAAGTTAATTTCTAATCACTTGGGACTGCTGCTAGATGAATAATACATGAAAGCGATACGATTAACTTTGTTTTGGTTCGAATTTTTCACAGAAAAATAGACTTCTTATCAGTTCAACTCAAAAGTCGTTTGTGAACCCAGGGTGCAAGTCAACGAAATTACTACAAGAAACAACTAGACTTGATTTGAACAAACTCAAATCGAGTTCTTATAACTAGGGTCATGTTCGAGTTCCAATCGAGGTCAGGCAGCTAGGGTCTCTAGTCAAGTCATCTTCTGAGTTTCAGTTGTTTTTGCTCAAGTGGTACGCAAATTTCTCAGCACACATAATAGACACACACACATACTCGTGGGAATTTTTTGTCAATACATTGTTAGAATATAAATCCTAACTCCTAAGCGTCTGTCGATATGCAAGAAGCTTTTCGATCACAGGCTCAAATACCTCCAAATGTACACATGCCAAGCTCAACCTAACCTCAACCTTCAAACTGATTATCGCAAGGGGTCAAAATTTACACTGAGGCAAGCTCAATTAGTATGATAGTCAACTCGACTAGCGTGCATCCCTGTTATAGACTAGGGTATCAAAGTTGCCTTGATATAGTAAATAATTAATTCAGAAAGGGGGGAAATAAGAGGGTGACTAACGAGTTTTGGGAGGCGTTCAAATATCGAATAGCTTCAAGAGTCAAGGGTCAAATGATGCAAAATGATTCAAATCATGACATACACATAGAATTCTAGGTTTCCATATTGCTACAAAAGATATACTCGAGCATCAATATACTTCCAATCTGTCCACAAATCTTTCCATAAAATGAGAATGCTCCCCCAATTGATTCCAGTAATGGCTTCAGTGACCATACTTCTGAAACTCCCACTCACTATTGTCTGTCAAGTGTAGTTCGATATTAGAATCAGTACAGAAGTAAACAAACCATGGAGTAGTTGGAAAAAGCTCGGAATGAGAAACACTTACCCAAGGGGCAAACTTGGCGAGTCTTGAGCCATCTGCTGATGCAGTGGAAATGGAAGGCATGATTGCAAACACCTGTGTGATCGTGAACCAAAACGCATAAAAACAAATAAGTAAAACTGCTTAAGTAAATACTGAGGGGCCCTTTATAGAGCTTCTTACAGGCACCCTGAACCGAAGGCATATACTTAAAAAAATGATGTGGGAAGGGTGTTATTGAACAACTGATGGAGGAACACATCTTTTGAGTAATTGGATTGGGAAAGGCATACCAGCAAAGAGTTGAAATAAACAAGGAGACAATACGTTTCACCAGCACACTAGCATTCTACTATATACCGTCCATGTATATATCCACTGCATCATATGGATACCGCTGCAAGCTACAGTGATTCAGCTGCAAGCTACAGTGATTCAGTCGCAAGCTACAGTGAAATTAAAAGAGAACAATTGAAGTAGAAAAGGAGCTTCAGTGACAGCAGTTACTGGATCTTGAACGAGCAAAAAACCAGAGAATTGCGGCATAACCTTGAAATTGAGGAAGAGAAGAAATGTAAACGTATCAAGGAAATGAAATCTGGTAAATATAAGAGGAGTGTGCAGTTCAAGTCTGGAAGAAGATAATAAACAGCGAAGGTGGAATTATTGGAATGTCGAACAGGGATATTGCAAAGAGAAGCAAATCAGTTGGAAAGAGGAATTTGGAAACAAAGATACAAAAGCAGACGAAGAACAGAAGTTGGTACAATAAAGATATATTAGATGTTAATAAAGGTGAACCAGCTGATGAACAACTCAAATGATACGTTACACTCAGCTGTTGCGCTTTATTAACAACAAGATTGAATCAGCTGTTGAAGTGCTCAGTGTTAAAGTGAAACAGTGCACGATAAAATCAGCAGATGAATCAATCAGCAGAAGTCGTAAAGAACAATGAATCAGCAGAAGAGATCGAACCAGTTGGAGTAATCAATCCAGCAGTTGCAAAAATCCAGCAGTTGAAAAATCCAGCAGTTGCAAAAATCCAGCAATTGAACAGAAGAAAAGCAGGGTCTGGAATCAGACGTTGATAGAGCAGAAACTAAAGATGAATTCAGAAGTTGCAAAGGATGAACAGAATTATACCAGACGCTGGATTGCAAAATAGAATCAGTTGCTGCAATGAAGAAATCAGACGCTGGTCTTGCACTAAGGAAAAAGAAACCAGACATGGTGCAAAGAATTAAATCAGACGCAAAGAAGAAAACCAGCCGTTGCAAAGATTAAATAACCAGACTGTGCAGAATCTTATTGAAGGTCGCTGCTAAGGTTGAAGAGAAGAAATAGAAGAATTAAACCAGACGCAAAGAGAAGGAAACCAGACGCTAGCAGAAGATAAATCGAGAAGATATCCGATAGAAATCTGGAATGATGATGAACAGTAGGAATCTGTTAAACAGTAGAAGTTTGACAGTATGAAGATTGAAGAAATCTGGTTCAGTGTGGACAAAAATAACGAGAAGAGATGTTCGTTGAAGAAAAGAAAGAAGATCTGATGCGAAGAATAAGATTATCTGGAAGAGATCAAATGAAGTAATGAACAAGAAGTTTAACAGAAGATCTATATCAGTGGTTGAACAACTGGAGTGTCGAAATAATATCAGAAGACAAATCAGCTGCCAACAAGAAGATAGGTTCAGCAGTTGCAAAGAAAAGAAGTTAACAGAAGCACTTCAGTCGTGAAGAAGTAAACGTCTGTTCAGCAGTTGATAAGATGCAAACAGAGGAAAATGAAGTTGGAACGAGAAATTGAAAAAGCAGCAGTTCAACTATTGAAGATAAATATCAGCTGTTGGAACAAATGGAAGTTGATGTACCAGCTGCTGGAAAACATAAACCAGCTGCTGGAAGACATGGTTCAGCCGTTGCGCTAACAAGATGTATAAATCAGCTGCAGCCTGCAGCGCAAAGAAGAGTTTGAAGCAGCTGTTGCGCTAAGGAAAAGCTATCAGCTGTTGGTATAGTTCAAAGATAAAGCAACAGCTGCTGGAATTTAGTTGTGGGAGCAACCAGCTGCTGGAACGAAAAAGGCAAAATCACAAGATGACAAAAAGCAGATCACTAGTACCAAATTTGAAACATCATAAAGCTTTCAGCTAGATACTCATAGACAACCTCAGAAAACCATCTAGAATAGAGGGAGAGCTACATGATGGTTCCACTAGCATCCCCACATAAAAGCCCTAAAATATCAGAATTTCAATAAACTAGTGCCAACATGCAGTATCCTAATATCCTTTGTCACCTTAAATACCAGCACATTTGATCATATCATATGTCTTGATACATGGTTGTACAGAGTGCACGAGTACTCGAATGTTAAGTGTTTGGCTCGGTGATCATTCTTTTCAAACACGTAATATAAAAAATGCCTTATATTTCAGTACCAATAAATTTGCCATGGGATTATAAAGGAAAAAAACATAAGTATGCTAAAAAATTTTAAGGAAATGAATGAATCTAAAACAGAATTGGGGTTGCAGAAGAAATAGTACAAGAAGTAGTCTGTAGGATATTAGGTTGTGGAAAACTCAAAGTTTTTTATGGGTGTTGGCAGAAATAAGATGAAACTGAAATGATGAATTCTACCACCTTCCTCTGTATCTCAATGCTTCTAAAACTGTTTATTCAATCAATGGAACCCAAAAATGAAAAATTTGCCTATATTCATTCAATATAACCCACAAAGGGAAAAATAGCTAGGCAGACGTATAAACACGTCTCCACTAAGAATGCTTCTGATTAAATCTAAATTTACCAAGATTCACGCCATGATATGAACTCATGTATGAGATTTGCTACACCAAGAATCAGGATGATTGCAGTGGCCACATTATTCCCATAACTCAAAACTCGCAACAATAGTTAAGATATTAACTGTTCTCCCGAATTTTAAAATCCTAAAACAACAGAATTCAGCCACAGTAAAACCATAGGTGTGCAAGCAACAACAGAAGAATTATCAAATCTAGTGGTATACGGAAAAACATACCCCAAGCAACCGTGCACTCCTCACTAGTCGCACTAGCTTGATTAGCCTGACACTCGATGCCTAATAAACAGATTAAGTCACAAACATTAAACTAACAGAATCATAAAGAGAAATATAATCAACAAATAAAAACAGCAAACAAAACTCACAGAGATCCATAATATGATTCCTGCAAATAGCACAGTTATCGACCACAATATCTGCATAAAAGTTAGGGTTAAACGTCCCGGACAATCCTAAAAACAGATCAAGATTTCGTGTATGCAAAAGATAATAATTAATTATAGATATGAAGATCAACAGATAAAATCGAAATTCGGAGGATACCCCAAGCCCAGAGAGCGACGGCGTTCCACTTCTTGATCTCAAATCTCTTGGCTTTCTTGGCGGATTGCGACGGCACCGGCGTTGGAGTAGTGTTGGAAGGCCCGGCGCCGGAAGATCCCTCTCCGGCGGGAATCATATTCACGTCGGTGTCCAGCGACGCCATCTTCGTTTAGCTAGGGTACGGGTTTTGTCTTATGCTCTAATGGAGCTGTGACATTTCTTGCTGGAATCTAATACAAAATCGAAATTCAGAAAACAAAAAAAGTTTAAATAAATAACTGGGTCCGGCTCAAGATGAGCACATATGAGGACATCGACCGGGTTTTTAACTGCATAAATAAAATATGTTGAATAATTGTTTATTTTAAAATTACTAAAAATCTTATATTTTAAAATTGAGCATAAACATACTCATGTTTGTAAATTTTGGGCACGAGCATCCAGATATTTTCAAATCTAGCGTTACATCCTTCTTTTCTCAAATATATATGCTTAAAATAGGGGTAATATGTACATGTTCAATATTTGAAACTTATTTTTGAATTTTCAGTAATCTTAATGATTTCATGGAATGGTGAGTTATTTAACGAGCTTGTTGAGAAAAGCAAATATCAACTCGAAGCTAAATCGATCAGATCGTAGGCCGAAAATCGTGTATAAGCTAAGTAAAGTCAACTCAATTTTGGGTTTCAGAACAGAAGAGCAGATCTGATCGGACGAACATATTAGATCAGGAAAGACTAAGTAAATCAGTTTAGTTTTGGTTATAGCAGAGCAGAACAGATCAGGTTTGAAGAGCTCTTCATATTAGGACTTTCAGCAGATCAGTCTGGAGCTTCATATATATCAGATCAAATCGGATGATATCAGTTTAAGAACATAATGGTATAGCAATTCAGATCAGATCAAGGTCGAAGTGAAGAACGGTTCAGTTTTTAGGACTTTCATCAGAACATACCCAGCTTAATAGAGAAGAGCTGAATGAATCAAATCAAAACAAGAGCAGATTAGAACAAACTTCGAGGCTATGACTTGACAGAGAGTTTGTAGCAGTCGTGCTTTTCGACGAATCATTAGAATATTTTTCAGTCTAGCCATATATCAGATATTCTAAAAGTAGGAACACTTAATAGAGCGATACGAAGCACAGTACAATCTTTTAATACTCATTCAATACATAGGATTCAACGGTTGAATCTACCGGAAATATTTGTTACTGTTTGACTTTGAAGAGTATAAAAGTACGAAGAAAGAGAAATATAGAAAGTGAAAGTTCAGAAGAGATGGATAGTGCAAGTTCGGGAAAAATAGAAATACAATTGAGAGAGCAAGAGAAAAAAATTAGAAAATACAACTACGAACTGTGTTATTCAAGTTCTTTATTTTATTCATCTTACAGAATCTTACTTCATTGCTTCTATTTCAAAATCTTTTGTAGAGTATTTTTCGGTTGCGTATTGAATATTATAGGCTTGCATTTGAACAGATCAGATTACCAACAACCTCCATATTTGGTTTCGCAGCCTGCGTGTTGTTTTTGAGTGACACTAGGAGTCAGATCGAGTGCGGTCTTACTGAGTGGTTTAATGATATCCTGTATTATATTCAAAGTCTTTTATTGAAAATCCTTTCAGTTTGGAAGAAGGGAAGACGTAGAAGCTTTGCTTCAAACTTCCAAAAACAAATCCCGACTCTATTATGTTTTTAAGATTTCAGTTTACATATTCGCATTTTCAGTTCATTGCTTGATTGAGATATTTCTGCACAAAATTGTATTTCTCAAGAAAGCAGAATAGATTGAGTTCTGGATTCAGCTTCTAACCAAACTGCTTCTAAAAATAGTTTTCAAACACAAAAGATTTTAAAAGAGTTTATTCACCCCCCCTAAACTTTGATCTAATGTGTTTCGATCCTATCAAGTGGTATCAGAGCATGAAAAACTCAATTTAGAACAAAGTCATTTTTAAAATCTCTGATAGGATCAAGGAATCTAGTATCGTGAGCTCTCACACAGCTCGGACACCAATTCATGGATAAAAAATGCAGATTACGTGCTTTTTAATTATTGTTTTGAAAAAAAGCACGCAAAGAAGATCGTGCCTAAGCTGAATCAGCACAGAGCAGCGTTGCGTTCTGAACAGATCGTGCGCGATCTGAACGATGAAAACTAAAACTACGTGAGCTGCAATAGCTCCAGTTCTTGAAATCTATGAGCACCGAGAAATATATCAGATCTGATATAAAAAACCAAGCGGATGGTTTTAAATTATGCGATGCCAGTATGAATGCAGAAAGATCTGATTTTCTATTCTAAACTAGTTTTCGCTCGCGATCTGTTAGTACTCTGAGCTGAGCAGTTTCAGCTTATGTCCACTCTGGAACGATACTGTAATCTCAAGATTAATGCGCGAGAGCTGAGTATTGCGCGAGAGCTGATTAATGCGCGAGAGTTGGGTATTGCGTTAGAGTTGATTAGGGCACGAGAGCTGAACTGTGAGTGTGATCTGTTGGTCCTGTGTTGTTTGTAGCGTATCGATTTGGTAAGAACTGAATGGAGTCATCTTAGAGTGGTACAGGATGTCCTGAACTTATATAACAACATATATTCTTATGGCTTTGTATTATCACTTATATCACTCATTTATATATGTTATGTCATAGTATAAACTTATAAACCTTAACAACATATATGCTTATGGCTTTGTATTATCACTTATATATGCTTATGGTTTTGTGTTATAGTATACACTTATTTTATAAAAACTCATAACAACATATATTCTTATGGCTTTGTATTATCACTTATATATCACTCATATATATGTTATGTTATATTATACACTTATTTTATAAAACTTATAACAACATATGATGTGACGAAATCACAAAATCCCAAGTCAAACAGAGGCACGGTGGGATCCCGACCCATAATCGACCTATACTCGACCCAGGCTCGACCCCAACCCTAAACCCTAAACACCAAACCCCAAACTCCAAACATGACTCGACCCACCCTCAACTCTCTACCCTCAACTCCCGACCCATCCTCAACTCGCGACACACAACTCTGGATCATTAACTCGAGACCCATTCTGAACTCTCTCCCTCAACTTACGACCCACAACTCTCGACCCTCAATCGCGACCCATTCTCAACTCTCGACCCACCCTCAACTCTCGACCCTTAACTCGCAACCCACACTCGACTTGCACTCCAGGCTTGACCCATAGTTACTGAAATCTCAATACCATAATTAAAACAACACGATAGATAAAACGCACGACCCAACACTATAATAAAACGGCTCCAGTACTACTACTCACTCTTTCTTTTGATCTCTTCTTTCAATATTTTCTTCGTTTTCCTTCGAGGAACAAAATAACAAATATTGGAGAACTAAAGAACAGAAATACCCAGAATAACAACAAAAGCAATAACTGGTTAAGGGGGGTCTTGGTGGTTGGTGGGGTTGGTGGGAAACATCATAAATTCGAATAAAAAAATAATTGTTAAATAATATAAATGTCAACTTCCTTCTTCTTAAATAAAACTGAACGGAGTCATGCTTTTTTAAACGACCTACATAAAATCGTGTAACGTGTTTTTCCATTTTGATTTGTTGGCATTTTAAGTTACTAATGGCTTTTTAAAAATCTAATAAATGATAATTAGATTATTATCAACTAAGTCATGTTTTGCTATAAGGGTAAAACCGTAAAAGAACTACCAATCCCTTCCATTGAATTAATGTCCATGGATCTCGTTTTTCTAATTTTCCCTTTGAATCAGTGGGTGGCTTTTGAGCTGAGTTATATCTGAGACTGATAATATGGTCATCTAATTTTTTATGCATTTTCTGTATGATATGCTTTTGGGTATTGCATATCATATATATGTATTCTAGATGTGCCTTTGTTTGGTATCAGTTGCAGCGTAGAGGCTGAGCTGTGGGTGTGATTTTGACCCATAATCGACCTATACTCGACCCAGGCTCGACCCCAACCCTAAACCCTAAACACCAAACCCCAAACTCCAAACATGACTCGACCCACCCTCAACTCTCTACCCTCAACTCCCGACCCATCCTCAACTCGCGACACACAACTCTGGATCATTAACTCGAGACCCATTCTGAACTCTCTCCCTCAACTTACGACCCACAACTCTCGACCCTCAATCGCGACCCATTCTCAACTCTCGACCCACCCTCAACTCTCGACCCTTAACTCGCAACCCACACTCGACTTGCACTCCAGGCTTGACCCATAGTTACTGAAATCTCAATACCATAATTAAAACAACACGATAGATAAAACGCACGACCCAACACTATAATAAAACGGCTCCAGTACTACTACTCACTCTTTCTTTTGATCTCTTCTTTCAATATTTTCTTCGTTTTCCTTCGAGGAACAAAATAACAAATATTGGAGAACTAAAGAACAGAAATACCCAGAATAACAACAAAAGCAATAACTGGTTAAGGGGGTCTTGGTGGTTGGTGGGGTTGGTGGGAAACATCATAAATTCGAATAAAAAAAATAATTGTTAAATAATATAAATGTCAACTTCCTTCTTCTTAAATAAAACTGAACGGAGTCATGCTTTTTTAAACGACCTACATAAAATCGTGTAACGTGTTTTTCCATTTTGATTTGTTGGCATTTTAAGTTACTAATGGCTTTTTAAAAATCTAATAAATGATAATTAGATTATTATCAACTAAGTCATGTTTTGCTATAAGGGTAAAACCGTAAAAGAACTACCAATCCCTTCCATTGAATTAATGTCCATGGATCTCGTTTTTCTAATTTTCCCTTTGAATCAGTGGGTGGCTTTTGAGCTGAGTTATATCTGAGACTGATAATATGGTCATCTAATTTTTTATGCATTTTCTGTATGATATGCTTTTGGGTATTGCATATCATATATATGTATTCTAGATGTGCCTTTGTTTGGTATCAGTTGCAGCGTAGAGGCTGAGCTGTGGGTGTGATTTTACGTCATGATATACCTAGTATGCAAAGATAGGTGGTGAGCTGCATGATGATGTAGCCACCCCTGTTTTGTTCAAACATTGTTCCAGTTATTCTCGTATCACTTATTGGTCATTATCTAGTTGCTATTGAGCTTGTTTGATGCATTGCATAGATATGTTTGTGCAAAATTGTGTTTTATTACTATTTAATTGCTTCATCCCAGAATCTTAACCTCAGTTATTTTGGATACCATGGTAGATTGTAGCAAGCGGGTTCACTGACCGCCAAGGTAAAGAGAATAGAGAGGTATGAGGAACTGAGTTATATATTATGAGCAATTAAGGTAACAAAACAAACCCAGAGATGAATATCTCTGTATCATTTCCCTAGCTCTGCTAGTTACATTCAAAGGAAAGATGACGGCATAACTAACTCTTAACCATTTCCCCTACCCTTTTATATGGCCACGCTCATTTTCACGTGAATTGTACTCCTCTCTATCTTCTGATGGGCCTATTACAACCGGCCCATTGTTCTTGAACCTTTTTCTGGTAAACACTTGTTTGATAGTCGGCTTATGTGGGTAGGTGTCAGAAGGCTTTTCTGGGAAATATGGTCTCGGTTCCTTGAGCTCGTATCATAGATCACCCAAGTGATCTTGCAGCAAGAAGGAGGGTTAGTAGAGCTCGTTGACGAGCTTAAGTCGTGTCGATTAGTTTCCCAGGTATTTATATGTATCATTAGATTCGTGGTCATATTATCCGAGGAGATGCCCCAAGTATTTTTATTGTTGTTGGGAGTTTTTTGTCGTGGTTTGGACTATATTATTTTGTTATTTAACCTTGTCGGCTCTGGTATTTGTTAGGATTTTTATGCTGTTGCTATGCCTGGCTGTAGCGTCTGGTGCAACGGCAAGCACCAGTTTAACTTGGGGAGGTGAAGCTTGATAGGAGTTCGAGCTAAGAGAATAGAGCAAACTCGACGTCACAAAACCATAGGAATTATCTTGTTAAGACTCTATAGATTCAATTAAAATCTAGATTCATACTAACCATGATTTTTTAAAAGAGAATGTCAGTGGAAAAATGGCAATTTCTCGACACTTACTTATGAGAAAAAGTTGATTGTGAGAACAGAAAAGACCCGTATGTGTTGTGTTTTGATTTTTGACGTCTTTGTTGAGTTATTTGATATAAATTGTTTTTTTAATTTTCTGGTAAGTAATATGTCTAGGGAGATCATGTCATAATTTTTCTAGGTCCAAATCTATTTTATTTATTTATATCCATTTTTCTTCCGCTTTCATTAACAAATATAAATACTTGACTGTATACTAATTAAATGTAATCAGAATAATTGGGCCTCGCGAAATTCGTCTATTAAATGTCAATTCCTTCCTATCAAATTAAACAAGTTAAACAATTTTCCCAATCTCCCTGTTTCAATTGTGAATAAATAATTAATTCAGTTCATACTGTTAGGAAGAAGCGACTGGATGCCGGAATACTGCATATGATTTGCAATGAATGGGGTTAGCTCTCTCTTTGTTGGCTTGGAATTCCTAAATGTTGCGATATTACTCATAATTGGTTTCGCCTCCTTGATTATGATCCGGGTTTCTTATGTTATAAACTGGGCCAGCAAACCCCGATGCAGTAGACCTCCGAGACCTCTCAGTACCATGATAGTTTTGGGTTCAGGTGTGCAAGTTGCTCCTTTATGGAATAATAGGTTTACTATGATGGCATGAAAGTGCAGCTCCAAAATTAAAATTCTTGATTCGATTAGAATTCTATCCTTAAATACGGTTCTGAGGCTCCTGTTATTATTGTTCTTTGATTCCTTCTTTTAAGTTTTGACTTTTACCGGATCATAATGTAGGTGGTCACACTGCAGAGATGATAAACCTGTTGGCTGTTCTGCAGATGGACAGGTTCAATCCAAGATACTATGTTGCCGCCGCCACAGATAATATGAGTCTTCAAAAGGCTAGAGTACTGGAAAGTTCTTTGCGAGACAAGGTAATAGGTTGGCTTCAGCTTGCCATATGATGATTCGTTGAATAAAGGGTTATAGAATTTTGTGTGGGTTTACTACCAGAACACTTGTTTTCCATAATGGTCCAGATTTCCAGACATGAAGTATGAAATTATCTTGTAAAGAATCCTAAGTGATTGTTTCGTGCTACAAGCACATTGTTTCTTTAAGAGCCCTGTGGTTTTAATACAGATTTGAGAAAGGACTTGCAAATCACCGTATCCATTTATTTGTCGAGTTATAAGAATTGAATTAGTAAAGGGATCTAATTTACTGGGGAATTTTGAGAATCTTTGTACTTTCTCTGCTTTGATTGTTTATGATCTGATCAATCACAGACCTTTTGAAATGATTTTCACTATATTGGACACAGGATGAGGTTGTGGGAACTTCTCATTTTATGCAAATTTATCGAAGTCGGGAGGTTGGACAGTCATTTTTAACTTCAATTGGCACAACCTTAATTGCTTTAATTCATGCATTGTGGCTAATGCTTAGGACCAGGCCTCAAGTGGTATTGTTTCTCTCTGGATCTTACTTCAATGGTTTCTTTTTATTCTACTTATTGAGCTATCTAATTAACTGCACAGATCCTCTGCAATGGGCCTGGAACTTGTATACCACTTTGTATGATTGCGTTCCTTTTCAAGGTTTGGATAACATTATTTCCTATCCTCATCTCTAGTTCCTAGATTTTTGTGACAATAAAAACAAAATTATGATTTGTGCATGCCTAATTTATGCAGTGGCTTTTTTTCTAGATTAGAATGGATGATGAATTTGTAAGTTCAAATTTCAGGTGTTTGGGATCACGTCGTCGTCCATTTTCTACATTGAAAGCATCGCAAGAGTAAGGAGGTTATCCTTAAGTGGTTTGCTTCTTTATAAGCTCCGAATGGCTGATCAATTATTTGTACAATGGCCCCAACTGAAAAAACAATATCCCCGATCAAATTATGTTGGTCGTCTTATGTGATTGCTTCTTAAGAGGTATTTCAAGGCTTTAGATTTTGCTCTTCGCCGTCCTCTCAGAGCACGTTTTTAAGCCAGTTGTACATTTTTACAGTGCTTAGGCAAGATCAGGATAATTGTAGCTTTTATTTCAACTAATTAACAATATTTTGTCAAGTGACTTTTGAACTAAAGTTTTGTTCATGTTCAGGAGATCTGAACTAAATTTTTTTTTTTTCAGTAGAACAATGGTGAGTGACGGTCAATTCTCAGACCACTTTACTTGTAGCTGAAGTGACATCAATGTGAAATGTAATGTAATTAGTGATGCCTGAGTACGTAAAGAAACCCAAAACATGCTTGAAGATAACGCAAATGACATTACGTTATGTCACAAATCCACTGTCGAAAACAGAATAGTTTGAAATGAACAGGTTGCGTTTCACTCAATGCGGTTCTAGGATATGGTTTTGCTCTTGTAGTCAAGGGAGGAGAACTTGGTCGATCATGGGATCTCTGTTTACTCATTTTCAGGACTGGTTTTCTTTTTTATAAGTCGTCGGAGTACTGTCACCCACAATATTAAGATATCTCTAAGAAAATTGAGGATTATGGATTTTTCTATCCATTCTTGACAATTTAACTTACCATTCTTGACAATTTAACCTCACATTTCAAGAACCACAAACTATGAGCAAAATTCTTCTTTCAATTCTCCATGCGCACGATCATTAATTGGACTTTAACACATTAATATTAAGCATAAACAACACCAACAAATATTAAACCGTGACAGAAAAAAAGAAGTTAAATATAAATGTTCAATTGGCTTAACCAAGCTCATAAATTATCAAAAATATGTGAAGGTTTATAAAAATATCGTTCAAGGCTGTAAAACTTCAATGTAAAACAGCAACAAAGAGAGAGGTCCTGAAGCAACGAAATGTATACATGTTTCATTATTTAGATTAAGAAAACACATATTTCTAATTATTCAAACAATCTGAGTAACAAAACAATAAATAGAATTACCTTACGTTTTAATCTATATCTACAATGATTGTATTTATAATGGAGCGTTCCATTTATTTCCAAAAATTTAAAGGCCGAAGAATTCCCGTGAAAATCAAGAGAGGGAATCCCGAATCTTGGATACAAGATTTTTTTAAAACGAACGTGACAAGTGAAAAGGAAAGGACAAGTGGGGATAAATGGAAACGGATGAGAAAGTTACGTGAGAAGTTACGATGTAATTTTATATTCAGCAAAAACATATCTTATGTGCCAGGAATGATGCAAGCCAAATATTAGAGTAGAAATTATAAATAGTCAATTAAAGCTTTCTCTCATACTTCAAACAAACCCTTCGTTATTTTTTAAAATTAGAAATCTCATAACCAGGTATGCAACTAATATATATATATATTGAAAAAAACATTTTGACCGATATCTAATCGCGGAAGGTCGGATCATATTAGCAACACAGAGCTTAAAAGCTTTGATACCACATGATAAGACCGAAATCAGAACAGATCGTGCGCTGCATTCTAGCGAAATAGCACGGACAAAGGCGCGTGCTCTTGACCAGATCACATCGCGTTAGGGAGACAACACGGAATACAGATAGTGCGCATTTAAAACAACATTTTAAAAACAACACAGCATGCACTGCCAGAACGCAATCTGAAATAATATTAGAGCTGCAATAGCTCTTGTTCTTAAAATATTTTTAGCACCGAGAGTACATCAGGTCTGGTCCGAAAAATCGTGCATAAATAACCCAAAGTACTTCCTGAAAATTGAACTTAAAACAGTTTTAAAATATGAATGCAGAAATCAATTAATCAGTACACAAAGATTTATTTCTGGAAGTTCGAAGGCAACATCTTATACGACTCATCTTCTTCAAAACTGGAAGTCTTCAATCTAGAATACTTTATTTATACAATCATTTGTACAAACCCACTCAGTTATACTTTGATTGTTTTGATTTGCATTCACTCATCTATCTATTCAACTCACATCTCAATATTAGTGAGTGAATGTGTGTGTGTGACGATATAATATGATATATTGTAAACACTCCATGTAACCTCACACACTGTTGTCTTCTTGATATTCTGTTCTGGTCCAAACTTGCGCTCTGTGGACACACGTAGCTTGAGAGTCTCTCTGGTCTCACATGGACAACAACCACTCTTCATCATTTCAGCTTTATTTATAGCCTCTAATCTGATAGGAACGTTGGAGACATGACTATAGTCGTTGAATAGTTTCTGCTAAAGTTTCTGACTTTGTGTCCTTGTTGTCCTTTCTTCGTACAAGAGTAGGTGAGACTACTTTTTTTGTACAACCATCTGAACTGATGTAGACATATCAGAGCAAATCAGGTGGAACATCTCTGATCTATTGAGTAAAGTTTGTTCAAACTGCTTTGTCCGTTCAAACTGATAGTTTGCGCTGATCTGATATGGACTCCGCTCTGATCTGTTCTTTTCAATCAAGCTATTCTCTTTTTACGTGAACTGATCTATTGCGAAGCTCCAATCTTATCTGCACACAGAACTATACTGCTCTTGAACACTGACTGCTCTTTGTATCTGTTCGTCTGTTCTTATCTGAACTGTTCTGAGTGTGATCTGCTTTTTCATATCTGATCAAAGCTCATCTGTTCTATTCTGCTCTGATTTGTTCGACATCTTGCTCCTCTTCATCTGAACTATTTTGTTCTGAACTGACTCTGTTCTGATCAACTAACTGCTCTGTTATATTCTGTTCTTATATGATCCATTCTGCTCTTCGTCTAACTGTACGAGGTTCTGAACTGAACTGTTATATTTCGACTGCTCTGATCTGTTTCTATTCTGCTTATATCTGAACTGGTCTTATCTTCTCTACTATGTGCTTCAACTAATCTGAACTGCTCTCGCTATTTGAACTGGTCGGCTATTCTATTCAACTGAGCTCAACTCTACTGTTTATACTGTACAATGCTTTAGTTGATCTGCTTGACCTGTTCTGATCCGATTCCCACGCACTCAAGTAAACTATTAGAAACATAAAAACACGTTTGTATTCAT
>KV019082.1:5814-25108 GCA_001598015.1 Dorcoceras hygrometricum | reverse complement strand
ATTGAAGTTCCTTAACATATGTATTGAACAGATGTCTGCCTGCGTTTTATGAAAATGTTACTACTCAGGTTTTACTTGCTGAGCCTTTAGGCTCACTAGCTTTTAAAATGGTGCAGGTACGACAGCTGGAGAACGAACAGCAGGTGAAACTTGAAACCAGCAGCTGGGTGGTTGTGTTTATCCAAGGGCTACGTTTTCCGTGTCTTAGTTGTATCATTTTGATTTAGATTATACTGTATTAGATCAGTAGCAACGATTGTATATTTACATCGAATATCAGTTGTTGTAAATCGCAATTGCAAATGAAAACTGTTTTCCGCAAATGTTTTTAGCAGTTAGCGTGCAAGTTAGGTACCTGCTGGTCTTGAGTTTGTCGTTTGTCTTGTTTCCTTCAAGTTATAGGAAATACAGCCTATAGCGAATTATATTTTAGTCCTTATTTTATTCGAAAATTTTTATTTTCCCCAATTCTCGTGGCCCCTTTGGGTTCGGGCGTCACACCTTCCGTCAGGAGTACGTTCCGGAATCCTTTGTTAACGCCAGGGAGCGTGAGTTTGATAACCTGGTGCAGGGGACTTTTTCTGTAGGTGAGTATGCCCGGAGATTTTCTTCTATTCTTGCTTATGTTCCGCATGTTTCTGATAGCAAGAGGGAAAAGAGGAACAAGTGCTTGGAGGGGCTAAATGAGGATTTGTATTCTTTGGTGCTGCCGAGATCGTCTCAAGGTCGTTCTTTTCCTACTCCGTAGGATAGGATAGGGGAGACGCAATTTAGGTCATTTCAGCAGCCTGGTCCTTCGTGTTTCGGACAGTCTTCTCAGCCTCCTTTCTCAGGACCCTAGCATGCTCAGGTGAATTCCATGACGAAGGAGCAAGCGGAGGGCACGCCAGGAGGAGTGATCGCAGGTACTTGCTATGTTTTTGACTTTCCTGCACGTGTATTGTTTGATACAGGAGAATCACATTCGTTTACTGCTGATGAATTTGTGGTTGAGCATGGTTTGCATACCACTTCTTTGTGTCATGCTGTGTCTGTTGCGACTCCTGCCGGCGCGAGCCTATACTCCCAAGAGACTTGCTGGTTGAATCAGTATAAAGTCTGGTTTAATAGGCGACGGCTGGTAGCGCGAACATTGTTTCGATATTACAAGTGTCTTTCGTAAATTTCAGCAGATGCACTGTTCATCAGCATGTTCATCTTTCCTTGTTAAAACCAGCAGTTTCGTTCCCTTTTTAGAGATCTGCAGCTGCATTGTTATTGTAAAATTTAGCAGCTGCATTTCCTTTGTTAGAGTTCAGCAGTTGCGTTGTTTTCATAAAATCAGCAGATGCACTGTTCACCAGCAGATGCATTCCATTGTGATAGCTTAGCAGTTTATTTACTCGTTTTCAAGTACTGTTCATTTCAGCTGGTATTGGTCTTGCGACTGGTACTATTCATTTATATACACGTGTCAGCGCTTTTCTTACAGCTGCTTAGTTAGCGTATTCTTTGCGACTGAACGATGCGCTAACGACGTCGTTTCTTTAAGTTATAGAATATCAGCAGATGGTTTTCATCCTATCTGCTACTCACTCCAACGACATCGTTTCATTTAAATACGATTGTCTTAGTAAAAGATCTAGCAGCTGGTTTCCGTTTATTCCAGCTGGTTCATTTCAACGATAGTTGCGAACAACAGCGATCTTTTGGTTCATAAGTGCTGTTCCATTTTCTTACGACTAGTCCCTGCATTTCGACTGGTTTCTCTCCATTGTTACAATTTCAAGGTTCTAATTCGATACTCAGTAAAGTTTTAAAATGGGAAGCAAATGTTTAAAATTATGGAACCCGATGATTTACAGAAATTTCCAAGGAATGTTTTACGAAAGGATGAAATGAAACAAAGTTTATTTTAAGATTATGGCATAGATAGTTGAAGGTCACCAAGGAGAAGGGTGGGCAGTTGTCTAGATGTCGACTGCCTTTTCATAATGAGCTATATGCTAAAACTGATATCGGGAGTCATTTTGATCAAAGTGAAAATTGGACCACATAGAACTTATATGCCATGATCAACTGAAAATGATATTGAAATTAATGAGAAGCTGGGCTATCATCCCCTGTTTCTGCCATTGAATGTTTATTGAATTTTTTACGAAAATGACATTGTTTATTGAAGTTCCTTAACATATGTATTGAACAGATGTCTGCCTGTGTTTTATGAAATTGTTACTACTCAGGTTTTACTTGCTGAGCCTTTAGGCTCACTAGCTTTTAAAATGGTGCAGGTACGACAGCTGGAGAACGAACAGCAGGTGAAACTTGAAACCAGCAGCTGGGTGGTTGTGTTTATCCAAGGGCTACGTTTTCCGTGTCTTAGTTGTATCATTTTGATTTAGATTATACTGTATTAGATCAGTAGCAACGATTGTATATTTACATCGAATATCAGTTGTTGTAAATCGCAATTGCAAATGAAAACTGTTTTCCGCAAATGTTTTTAGCAGTTAGCGTGCAAGTTAGGTACCTGCTGGTCTTGAGTTTGTCGTTTGTCTTGTTTCCTTCAAGTTATAGGAAATACAGCCTATAGCGAATTATATTTTAGTCCTTATTTTATTCGAAAATTTTTATTTTCCCCAATTCTCGTGGCCCCTTTGGGTTCGGGCGTCACACCTTCCGTCAGGAGTACGTTCCGGAATCCTTTGTTAACGCCAGGGAGCGTGAGTTTGATAACCTGGTGCAGGGGACTTTTTCTGTAGGTGAGTATGCCCGGAGATTTTCTTCTATTCTTGCTTATGTTCCGCATGTTTCTGATAGCAAGAGGGAAAAGAGGAACAAGTGCTTGGAGGGGCTAAATGAGGATTTGTATTCTTTGGTGCTGCCGAGATCGTCTCAAGGTCGTTCTTTTCCTACTCCGTAGGATAGGATAGGGGAGACGCAATTTAGGTCATTTCAGCAGCCTGGTCCTTCGTGTTTCGGACAGTCTTCTCAGCCTCCTTTCTCAGGACCCTAGCATGCTCAGGTGAATTCCATGACGAAGGAGCAAGCGGAGGGCACGCCAGGAGGAGTGATCGCAGGTACTTGCTATGTTTTTGACTTTCCTGCACGTGTATTGTTTGATACAGGAGAATCACATTCGTTTACTGCTGATGAATTTGTGGTTGAGCATGGTTTGCATACCACTTCTTTGTGTCATGCTGTGTCTGTTGCGACTCCTGCCGGCGCGAGCCTATACTCCCAAGAGATTGTGTTGAATTGGCATTCTAGGTTTGGTGAGAACGTTTTGATAGAGAATATGATCAGGCTAGTGATGTGGGATTTCGTTTGTATTGTGGGAATGGACGTGTTGTCTAGATATAGGGCCACCGTGGACTGTTTCCATGGCGTTGTGCGTTTTAGGCCCCAGTCTGGCGAGAAATGGAATTTCTATGGCCATGATTCCCAGTCGATGTTTCCTTTTGTTTCTGCGATGGAGATGTTTAGCCTTATGTCGCTGGAGAATGCGGGATTCATGAACTATGCTTTAGATGCATCCTTTTCTTTGTGCGTTGAGCTTAGTGATATCCCTGTTGCTCGAGATTTCCCTGATGTGTTTCTGGAGGAGATTCCTGGCTTTCCTTCGAGGAGGGAGATCGACTTCAGCATTGAGTTGGTACCTGGTATAGCTCTGATTTCGCACACCCCGTATCGTTAAGCGCCAGCTGAGTTGAGGGAGTTGAAGGTACAACTTAGCGAATTGTTGGAGAAGGGCTTTATTAGGCCGAGTATGTCCCCGTGGGGAGCGCCTATCTTGTTTGTGAAGAAGAAGGATGGTTCGATGAGGATGTGTATAGACTTCATGCAACTGAATAAGGAAACAGTGAAGAATAAGTACCCTTTGCCGAGGATTGATGATTTGTTTGATCAGTTGCAGGGTTCAGCCTTGTATTCGAAATCGATCTGCGTTCGGGGTACCATCAGTTTCGCATTCGGGAGCAAGATCTTGCGAAAACTGCTTTTCGTACGAGGTACGGGCATTATAAGTTTTTGGTTATGCCTTTTGGTTTGACGAATGCTCCTGTAGTTTTCATGGTTTTTGATGAATCAAGTCTTTCGAGAGTTCATCGATCAGTTTGTGATTGTGTTTATCGATGACATTTTTGGTGTACTCGAAGACTCCGATGTAGCATAAAGAGCATTTGAGGTTGGTTCTCCAGACACTTTGAGACTCGCAGCTGTATGCTAAGCTTTCTAAGTGCGAGTTATGGTTGGACATGATTGTATTTTTGGGTTATGTTGTTTCAGCTGAAGATATATATGTTGATCCCAGTAAGGTGGAGGCTGTTTTTAACTTGGAGAATCCCAAGAATGTATCATAGATTCGTAGTTTTTTGGGTTTGGCTAGCTATTATCGGCGTTTTATCGAGGTATTTTATAGCATAGCTAAGCCTATGACACAGTTGACCAGAAAGACAAGAGATTTGTTTGGACTGAGCAGTGTGAGAACAGCTTTTTGTTGCTCAAAGAGAAGCTAACTTATGCGCCTGTGTTAGATTTTCCGTCTAGTTCAGGTGGTTTTGTGGTGTGTTCTGATGCTTCGTTGAATGGATTGGGTTGTGTGTTGATGCAGAATGGTTGAGTCATTGCGTATGCCTCTCGTCAGTTGAAACCGCATGAGACTGGATACCCAGTTCATGATTTGGAGTTGGCAGCAGTGGTCTTTGCCTTGAGATTTGGTGCCACTACCTGTATGGCGAGCAGTTTGTGGTGTACACAGACCACAAAAGCGTTCAGTATTTGTTTTCTCAGATATATTTGAAAGCATA
Organism: Dorcoceras hygrometricum; assembly: GCA_001598015.1. Lineage (NCBI taxonomy): Eukaryota > Viridiplantae > Streptophyta > Magnoliopsida > Lamiales > Gesneriaceae > Dorcoceras > Dorcoceras hygrometricum. The sequence continues at coordinate 20,321 of KV019082.1, read as the reverse complement.
TATGGATGGATCTGCTGAAGGATTTTGATTGTCAGATCCAATATAAGCCTGGAAGGTGAATGTAGTTGCTGATGCATTGACCAGGAAAGATCAAGTGGCAATGCTGGCTTCGTTGCAGATTTCGAAGGTCCATGAGCATCTAAGAACTACTGGTTGGCGGTTTTACCCAGGTGAGGATTATTTTGTGGTTTCTTCTTTTCAAGTTGAGCCACATGTTATTGCGAATATTAGAGCAGCTCAGAGAACAGATCCATGTATCCATGAGTTGAAGCTGAAGGTTAGAGCTAGACAGTTGGAGGATTACACTGTATCGTCTGATGATTGTTTGAGGTTTCGTGGCAGGTTGGTAGTGCCAAATCTTTTGATTTGAAGGAGGAGATCTTGAGAGAAACACACTGTAGTAGACACAGCGTCCATCCTGGTGAAAGGAAGATGTACCATACCTTCAAGCCGCACTTCTGGTGGGCCGGTTTGAAGAGTGATGTTGCTGACTTTATTGCACATTTTCTAAATTTTCAGAAAGTTAAGGCAGAGAGGATGAGACCTGGTGGTCTATTGCAGAGCTTAGATGTGCCGCAATGGATTTGGGAGCAGATAGCTATGGATTTTGTAACGCATTTTCCTCGTTCCAGCGGAGGTTGTGATTTTGTGTGTGTTGTTATAGATAGATTTTCGAAGTCTGCTCACTTCATTCCCTACGATATGACGTATTCTTTGAAGAAAATATCGAAGTTTTACATAGATTTCGTGGTGCGATTTCATGGTGTGCCTGTAACTATTGTTTCAGATCATGATCCGAGGTAGATTGGCTATGAGTACTGGTTATCATCCCCAAACAGATGGCCAATCTAAGAGAACTATCCAAATTTTAGAGGATATGTTGAGAGCTGTTGTGATGGATTTCAGTGGTAGCTGGCAATATTCGTTGTCTTTAGTTGAGTTTTATTATAACAACAGCTACCAGGTCACGATTGGTATGGCACCATTTGAAGCTTTGTATGGTAGGAAGTGCAGATCGCCTATATGTTGGGAAGAAGTGGGGGAGAAGAAGTTGTCTTCTCCAGAATTTGTGCAGTAGATTAGAGATCAAGTAGATCTGATTCGACAGCGTATGAAAGCTGCACAAGATAAGAAGGCGTAGGCCTTTAGAGTTTCAGGTTGGAGATCTGGTTTTCCTGAAAATTTCTCCTTTTCATCGTGTGATGAGATTTGGTCTCAAGGGAAAGTTAGCTCCTCGTTATGTTGGACCTTATGAGATTGTAGAGAGGATCGGACCTTTGGCTTATCGTTTGTTGTTGCCGCCAGATTTATCCTTATTGCATGATGTGTTTCATGTGTCTATATTGAGGAAGTATGAGCCAGATCCTTCTCATGTGTTGCGAACTGACGAAGTGGAGATGGATCGGACTTTGAGTTATGTGGATATCCCTTGCACATCTTAGACAGAAAAGAGAATCAGCTGAGGAACAACACCATTCCCTTGGTAATGGTCCAGTGGAGCAAACATGGTAGAGAAGAAGTTATGTGGGGGTTGGAAGAGAAAATGCAATGCGAATGGCCTCATCTGTTTGAGTAGATCTTGCCTTTGACTCCAGTAGCTAGTAGTTTGTTATTGTTTGTTCCAGTTATCTTGAACTCTTGGTTAGTAGCCTTTGTTGCGCGTTAGAGGTTGCAGATTTTTTTGTTGAGTCTTGCTCAGATCTGGAGTTGTTCTTTGATTTCGAGGATGAAATTTTATCTTCAGTGGGGGATAGATGTGAGACCCGAAATATTATAGGATTAATTGAGTTAATTAATCTGGTTTGGTAGGATAAGCCAGCTTTGAGCTGGTATGCTTAGTGAAGTAATCGGGTCAGTAAGATTTCGAACAGCCCTGGATTGTGAGAGAAATTCTACGGGAAATGATCAGATTTGAGTGTTGGTCAATGCTGGGTGATCGTATTCAGATTCGATGGTGAAATATGGTGGTCGTGCGTTATTCTGGGCGCGCTAGTTAGATATCCTTCGTAGGTATCGAAGCGACGCCGTTTGAAAGGAATCAGGTTTTAGTTTTGCAAGCGTTTAGTAATGCGTGGACTGGTCCGGTTCGTGTTTTCGTGTAGACCGGTGCGGTTCAGGATATTCAGTTTTGACTGGTGAACACTTGTGTGAGATCTGGTTATTCAGATCTGGGTTGTGATGCGATGACGTTTTGATGACGTCTTGGTGGAAGCGATGCGATGTCGTTTAGCGATTCAGATGTGGTTAGCGGGATGACATGTCCTAGTGAGCGAGCGGTCCTTGGTGCGAAGTCGTTTGGATAAGTTCCAAATCTGTTTAGCGTATGGTCTAGATCTGGAGTGTTACCCAAATTTGAGTTGGGAGAAACTTTGACCAGGCTTTGTCGATGGTTTCTGTTCATCATTTTTGGGGAACTTAAGTTGTATATATAGAAGACTTTGACCTTTGAATGTGATATTTTTCCCCAACACTTAGAAATATTTTTCCGTAACCAAACTCTGTCGCGATACCCTAGCTACTGTTCACCGAAGCTTATTTCCTTCGAGTGCCGATGGTAGATAGCTCCGATGGATGCAAGAGTTGTAGCGTTGGACTCCTCTTGTTAGGCCGCTTTGTTCTATACCTTTTTTCGAAGGCTTGCGATTAGCTGGAAGAAGATCCGAAGAAAGCTACTTTGTGTAGTCCGTTAGCATTTGAGCAGATTCGCTTCTGCCGTTGGGTAAGTGTTAGTTCCTACCTTGCACTTCGTTTAGAGCTGTTCGTTGAGGTAGAATGATAGGACAGAGCTGGTTGAGTTCGTAGCTCTGAGCTTCGCATCCCTGAGTTAGCGTTGTTATTTGACTTAGCAGGTTTCAAATCTGGTTGCTCGGGACTACTTGTTGTGGTAATTGTAGCTCGGAACTAAGGTACGGATATGAGCTTGTTTTACAGTGCTGGATTTGGCATGGATATTATGTGTGCTGTTGTGTATGCTTCTGTGCTGTTAGTGCTTGCTTCTGCTGTGTTCTTGCCAGCTAATACATTGCATACAAGCATTATTCATGTTAAGCTCAAATCTTGTTAGCCTTGCCTTGTTGTGTTGATCTGTGAGTACCAGGATGCTTGTTGGAGGCCGAGCGGGTAACTCCCGTCACCCTCATCTCCCTGCTGGGATCTGTTAGCCACTATGAGCGGATTGGGTAGCTCCCACATCTCATGAGTTGGGCAACAGCAGGTTGAGCGATGTGTTCTTCATCTGGTACCGTGCGTTGAGACGAGTGGGTAGCTCCCATATACTCACACACCTCGTGGCCACTATATTCCAGTTGATTGGATATCAGTTTCTGGGCAGTTTCTTGAGATCCTTTGGCTCTTTGACTTCGACTGTAGCCTCGTTCTCATGCATAGCATTTGCATTTTTTAATTGCTATTTTACTGTTGTTTTTCAGTTGCTCTCCGTACTGGGGTTTGATCCTTGTCCCTCTGCGGCTGGTTTTCTTGTTTGCCTGTGTGTGTTTTCAGGTTATCATGGTTTCTCCGCTGATCGTGGAGTTGATCCAGCTGGTAATGCCACGGGAGGTGGATAGATTGTCGCAGTTATATGTAGTATATACATATGATATTTTCGTTATACTGTACTGCATCTATGTTGAGCGAGAGACTCATCTGTTTGTTAATTGTGGAGTCACTCTGTGCTTGTATGTTAGCTGCATTATAGTTGGTGTTCGAGTGTTGTAAAACCAATATTTTGAATAACATTGTATTTTAAATTATGTTTTCTTAGTCAGGTCAAAAGCGAAAAATTTTAGCCACTATTTTTAATGCTTCCGCTATTGTGTTTTATATGGTTTTAATCTGATGGAGCCCGAGGCGTGACAATGCAGGTGCAAACTCAGAAATATTTTAGTAACTAAATTCGCTCTGCCCCTTTGAATAGAATACATTGCTTATATAATAAAATAACATTTGAAAATCTTTTGAAATCTTCTCAGGGAATCTTTTAGTCTGTTGTCCTTTTTGGAATTTGTCTTTGCCTGCCATGACGTCTTTGAGTGCAGTTGGTGAAAGGTCTACGTCTGCTTCTGCTTTTGATGGGGGTCTATTTGATTTTGATAATAGTGTTGTGCTGTGCAGGAATCTTTGGAGTCTTTTGAGGCTGTCAGCGACTTTTGATAGTGGAGCATATGACGGTTTCTGCTATTTTTTGAAAAATTTAGGCGTGTTGGGGTGGTGTCCACGATCTGCGGTGATGCTGTCGGCCACCTGTTGAAAACAATTTTGATCCTTTCCTTTTTTTTTTGAATGATACTAGAAATCAAATGGTCTTGAGCTGCCGGTCCACCATAGGAGTCAAATGAGACCGATTCTTCTGATTTTACCGACTTGGAGGAACATAGAGTCATGAACTAAAAAAATCGGTTTTGTGAATTTGGATGCGAATGCTTCATTCAAGCAATGGAAAAAATCATCTAAAATCTTTCGATGTTAAATCTGATGCAGGAATCTTTCCGGGATATTCAGCTCTAAGCAGAGCTTATCGCATATTCAAACACAGAAGGCTAACTGTTGAAGAATCAGCTCACGTGATTTTTGATGAGACTAGCTTTCGATCTACTTCAGCTTCGAAATTGAATGATTTGTGAACTCGTCTGGAATCAAGCAATCTAGATGAATCAAGTGATGACCTGGCACAGACAAGAAACCAAACTGATGATCAACACGCACTGGACACACCAATTACCAATGCTGATATTCAAAACGTTGCTCAACATGGTGTCCCATGTAACATTGAATTCTTTGATTCGACTAATGTTGACCTAATACAGGACCATCAAGCAACAGGTGTGCCAGCTGTGAAGGCCGGTTTACACGATGTACAAGAAGATCAAGCGCAAGCTGATCCAGATAGCCCACCAGCTGATGCAAATCGTGTGCGAGCTGATGGAGATTGCACACAAGCTGATGACCCAAAAAGATCAGGCGTTTTAGCCCAAGCTGATCCAACAGGAGTCATCCAAGGAGAACAAGCAGGAGTGCATGGGGAGCAAGAGCAAATCACAGCATCATCATACAGACCTGGTTTTCGGTGGAATAAGAATCATTCACCCGAGCTGGTCATCGGTAAAACTTCTGCACCACTTAGGACACGAGGCTAGATGATAGATGAATATTTTAACTCTGCATTCATCTCTCATATAGAAACTAAGAAGATAGATAAGGCCTTAGATGACCCAAGCTGGATAGAAGCTATGCAGAAAGAACTTAGTCAGTATTAACATAGCAAAGTATAGCACGTAGTTTCATGACCAACCAATCAGAACTTAATAGGACATAAGTGGGTCTTTATGAACAAATTAGATGAGAATGGAAACTTAGTAGGAAATAAAGCCAGATTAGTGGCACAAGGTTACAGACAAGAAGTAGGAATAGAATTTGATGCATCTTTTGTACCATTAGCCAGATTAGAAGCTATTCGCATATTTCTTGCATATTCTGCTTTTAAAAACATTAAAGTCTATCCAATGGATGTTAAAAGTGCATTCTTAAACGGAATCCTAAATGAGGAAGTGTATGTAGCACAACCTCCTGGCTTCGTATATCACACCAGACCAAGATAAAGCTCCCTACGGTCTGAAACAAGCACCAAGAGCTTGGTATAATAGTTTGTCCAACTTTTTGATTGATCATGATTTTATTACTGGTTCTATAGAAAAGATATTGTTTAAAGTATTTAAAAATGATCACGTCTTACTGGTCCAAATTTATGTGGACGATATCATCTTTGGCTCGATTAATCCTAAGCTGTGTGACAAATTTCCAAGATGATGCAGGATAATTTCGAGATGAGCATGATGGGGGATCTGACATTTTTCCTTGGATACAAGTGAATTAGCTTGGAATTTTCATCAATCAAGCGAAGTACACAAAGGAACTTCTGTTCTATAGATAAGATGTTGTTTAAACTCGTTAAAAATGATCACGTCTTACTGGTCCAAATTTATGTGGACGATATCATCTTTGGTCGACTAATCCTAATCTGTGTGACAAATTTTCCAAGCTGATGCAGGATAATTTCGAGATGAGCATGATGGGGGATCAGACATTTTTCCTTGGATACAAGTGAATTAGCTTGAAGATGGAATTTTCATCAAAATCAAGAGAAGTAAACATCGGAACTTCTTCAGAAGTTCCGATGGAAAAATGCTCGTCAGCAGCTACTCCAATGAGTGATTCAATCAAGCTAGACAAAGATGAAGCTTGTACTGGCATAGAGGTAATTTTGTATCGTGGGATGATTGGATCTCTAATGTATCTAACAGCGAGAAGACCAGACATTATGTTCGCGATCTGTATGTGTGCACGTTTCCAAGATGATCCAAAAAAATCTCATTCCATTGCTGTTAAGCGCATTTTAAAGTACTTAAAGGGCACTCAGAACGTGGGTCCTTGGTATCCCAAAAACTCAAGTTTCAATTTAATTGGTTTCTCAGATGCAGATTACGCAGATTGTAAGATTGATCGACGTAGCACAAAGTGGAATTTGTCAGTTCTTGGGTGACAGATTAATCTTTTGGTTTAGCAAAAAGCAGTCATCAATTGTGACGTCCACAGCTGAGGCAGAGTACTTAGCAGCTGGGAGCTGCTGTGCTCAAATCTTATGGATACAACGAAACTTAGGGACTACACTGTTCATGCAGCTGAAGCAACCATCTTCTGCGACAACACAAGTGCAATTTCCATCACTAAAAATCCTGTTCTGCATTCGCGGACCAAGCAAATTGACATAAGGCATCACTTCATAAGAGACCACATGCTGAAAAAGGACGTTCGGGTGAAGAATGTTCCAACAGATCAGCAAGTAGCTGCTATTTTCACAAGCCTGTACCGGACGCTAAATTTTCTTACTTTTAGAAATGCTTTAGGTCTCTTAGATATGTATTAGCTATGTTCTGTGAGATTTTTATTCAGGGAATAAAAGGAATTCAAACATATAAGAACAACAGTCTTATAATTACCTCCGAGATGATCGAGTCCGTGATGATCTGATACAACTTAGGGACAAATAAAGTCAGATCTTATTATGATGTTTGAACTAATGTTTCCATGCTGATATCGTAAAATCGAAGGATTGAGATCATTTTTTTTCAAAATTTTAAATTCGGAAAGTCCTTCTATAAGTAATTTCAGAAGTTTTTAAATATTATAATGACATGTGTCCACTATACTTCTATCTCTCATCGTTCGAACACGTCAAAACTGTCATCCCTTTCAAAACCTTTTCTTTTCAAAAATTGAAAAACCCCGTTAAGGGGGAGATTTCCTTTTGCTTATTAAGGGGAAGAAAAGACATTGAAACCCTTTGATTCACACAAAAATGGGGAGAAATATTTGAAAACTGTTATTCGTGCTTCTAATTATCCATGTTTTGTGTTAATCAAAATGAGGGATATTGTTTGATCTGTGTAACAGATAAAATCCGGATTTTGACAAACATAAAACCTGTTATTATGTTTCTAACAATTTTAATCAAGTGTGCAGGTCTAAGCTGGATCAGATTAGAAGCGGGCTGGTTCAGATCAGCTGCGAGTTGAAGAAGTGAACCAGATCAGATTGGAAGCGAGTTGGTTCAGATAAGCTGCGAGCAAAATAAGTACGTTATATAAATAGAGCGTAGTTTAGTGTAGAAGATGAATAGTGAAGAAGATGATCAACTTAGGAGCTTCGATTAGCTTACAGAGTATGTGATCACTGAAGATCAGCTCAGGTAACTAGATCATATTGGTACAAATCAAGAGAGGATAGCATAAGTTAGAACAGATGAAGATAGATCACATTAAGAGATTCATCTCAGAAATATAAGCAGTTAGAACAGATCAGAACACGTCCAACTGCTCAGAGCTGAACAAGCTGAAACAGCAGAGCTAGTACAAGCTGGAATAGCACAGACATAATCAAAACTGTGCTGAAGCAGCTCAGAGCTAAACGAACTGGAAGCATTGTCAAGATCAGCTCAGAGTTGACCTAATTGGAGTAGCACAAATCTTAGCAGAAATAACTCAGAGCTGTATGAAGAATTAGAACAGCTCAGAGCAAAGACAGCTCAAGGAATAGCTCAAATCTCACGAAAAACTATAGATTAGAGCACATAAGTTTTCAGAACAGAACGTGAATAGTTCAGATCAGATCGGGAGATCAGCTGAGAACATCTAAGCAGAAACAGCAGAACGATACCATCTTAGATCTGATCAGCTCAGAGGAGTACAAATAAGAAATATAGGTAAGATGGGCTCAATATCAGTCAGTAAAGTTAATCGAAATAGATCATACCAGAGCCTAACTGAAGGAAACATCTTAGAGCAGAATAGAGCAGAAATTCACAAGAGCAGTTTAGAGAAGAACCATGGAAACAGATTAGAGCAAAACGAAAAAGAAGCAAAGAAATCATAGGATCAGCTCAGGGATCGGCAAGAGGAATAACGTAGAAAATCAGGCCAGATCTAGTCAAGCAAAGCAAGTCAAACGAAGGCAAAACAACATTGCGTTCAAAGCTAAAAGAGTCTATTAAATACACAAGCATTAAAATATCCGTTGAAAGCCAAAATAGGAATGAGTTTTTTTTCAAATCTGAAGAAGAGATTTGTAAGGCACAATAAAGATAAAATAGGAAAGAGTCTTTTTGTCAAAGCTGAAGAGCAGATTTGTAAGGCACAAGTTACAGAAAATTGGACAGAGAGATGTTTTATGAGAAATTCGAAGGTTTCCACTTCTGTGTAATATGCTACAGGGTTCTGCAGACAGAAGTCAACCCTCAGAAGAAGCATTTATTGGAACATATCTTTGTTCTTGGCAACAATGAAGTGTATCTACTGGCTCAATTATTGACAGTTTGAGAAGAAGGGGATACATAGATGAAGAGCAAATTTTTTAAAACAATAGTTGAGAGCGTAACAGCAGCTCTATACCATCAAAACAATTCTCAAACCAGCTTACACAAAGTGACACACACGCTGCTTGTTGTTATCAACTCTCTGTGTCACACTTACTGTCGAAAACACTCCATAGTTTTAAGCTTACATTGTATATAAAAAACACAGATCGTGAGAGAGCTTGCCAATCTTAGGCATCTTAGAGCGATATTTTCGATTGTATCTTTACAGATTGAGTGTCTGTAAGAGTTTGGTGTTGCTAGGAGTTCTTACATCTTGCGGGCAGTAGGATCGGGTTGTTACAAATGCTGTAATAATCTAATCTTCTAGTGGAATCCTTCCTGTACAAGGAAGAAGGGGGGACGTAGGAGTTTCAACTCCGAACTTCCAAAAAAAAACTCTTGTCCATAATATTTTACAGCTTTAAGTTCCTTATCTGTTCACTTTCGAATCGGGTGGGTTAATTCCGCAAAAATAATTTTTGTTACTCGAGACAACGGATTACGATGAGATTTTGCGAGCTAGTAACTCAGCTCATAGACAAGCCGAAAGCTTGTAAATTAATTTAAATAAAAGTTTTTATTAACAAAATTGAGAGGAGTTCATTCACCCCCCTCCGACCTCCTAGGATGATATTTCTTTTCTTTTTGATCCCAACACTACGTGAGCTGCAATAGCTTCAGTTCTTGAAATCTATGAGCACCGAGAAGTATATAAGATCTTGTATAAGAAACATGGCAGAAAACATCTGATTATACCTATAAAAATTTAAAGATGTTTTTTAAATATGTTATGCAAGTATGAATGCATAAAGATGTATACTGAAAATTGTAAAGAAGTCATATGTTTGTTTATGGAAGTTTGGAGCTGAATCTCATACGTCTCTCCTTCTTCCAAACTGGAAGGATTCCACTAGAAGATTTTGATTATTACAGCTTCTGGAATAACCCGATCCAACAGCCTGCAAGCTACGAGAAATCCTAGCACTCCACGCTTCACACCAGCCCGCAGAATGTGTGAGCTGCTACACTAATATCTCTATTCAAAGACTACAATGATTATGTTTCTCACATTCTCTCTAATCTATTTCGTGAATCTCTCAATATGTGAGTGAATGTGTGTGTGTGAGATTTACAGTGTAAGCTCACTTTCTCTCTACTATTATCTCACACGCTGGGAAGTGCTTCTTCAAATCTGATATCTTCATTCTCTTCCCAAGTTGTGCAGTCAACTATAATGATTATGCGTTTAAGATCTCGACTGTACACCAGCTCACACTTGGGCACAACTCTCAGCCTTTACACCAGCTGCCACCTATGTATACCAGCTCTCGACTATTTCACATGCTCTCTCTCTTTTCTGTGTTTCGTGCATATATGTATCTATGTGCACGCTTTTATTCTCCGTTTAAAGCTTCTGTGTATATGTATCCGTTGATGAGTTATTACCTTTGGAGAGATCTCTTAATTTGTGCTTGTCAATATGATCTTAAGACATGACATAAGGCTATTTCCTCTTTTGCGAAATTCAAAGGCTCTTTCAGCTCAGACAAAATAAAGTTTTGTCCTTTCTTGTTATGTTCCTTGCTTGTATGGTTTTCTTGACTTCGTTTGACCAGCTTTGGTCTGATCTGCTTCGCAGTTCCTCTGAATCAGTCCTTCAGCTGATCCTCTACGAAGCTCTCTCGAAGCTTTTCTTGCTCTAATCTGCTTCGTACTGCTTTGTTCTGCTCTAATCTGCTTCGTACAATTTCGTTCTGATCTAATATGCTTCATACAACTCTGAGATGTTTTGTTCTGTACTGTGTAGCTCTGATATACTTCGACCATCTTTGTACAGCTCGGAGCTGTTTTGTCCTTCTCTGTACATCTCGGAGCTGATCTTCTATAATGTGTTTGAATCTGAGTCTTTCTGCTCTTGGGCTATTTCTATGCTTCTTCTCTAGGATTCTCTTGTTCTAATCTGTTCTAATCTGCCCTAAGCCGATCGACTCTGCTAGCTCTAAGCTGATCTGTTCATTTCTGTTCTATGATGACTGCTCTTGCTCCGCCGTTTCAGCTGATCTGAACCGATTCTGCTCTGAGTTGTTCACTCTGAACTGATATATATACTAAGGTGATTCTGTCTGAGCTGCTTAATTAATATTATAACCCGATTTGATATGTTCTAAGATCTGAGCTGCTCTAGTATGCTCTAAGCTGATTTGCTTCTCTCTGCCGATCTGAACTGATTCTGATATGTTCTGCCCTGAACTGCTCTAAGCTGATCTATGAACTGAATATTGTTCATCTGTTCTGATCAGAACCTGTAAGCTAAACTCTGATCTGCACTTGGACCTCTTAACTGAACGCTTCTGTCCTGAACAGATACCTGCTTTGAACTGGTTTCTTCTGTGTTGATCGTCGCTCTAAGCTGGATCATCTTGGATGTTGTCTGTTGGACCAGTTTTGGTGTCCCCTACTGGATCAGCTTGGACATCTTCTCAAATGCACTCAGGTCGTGTCAGGCCTCGTGCTCACATCAGAGACAAACATACAAAAACATGCGGAAGTTACTAAAAACCGGGTAAAATTTTTTGCTTCTGACAGAAAGATAACATAATTTAAAATACAACAATACTCAAAATAATCCCAGTTTTATAAATCCACAACACCACAAACAGTCAAATACAATATTGCCCAAAGGCTGAATACAACACAAGTATTCATACACTGTCAACTCTATAAATCTAAGCATCACCCGGGACATTCCACCCGTGATGATACCAGTGCATATAGATAATATACATAACTGGGACACTTTATCTACCTCCTGGGGCACCTCCAGCTGGGTCAAAGCCACGGCCAGCGGAATAAACTGGGAAACCTGAACCACAAATAGGCAAACAACACAACAGCCCCAGAGGGACCTCGGGGTCAAACCCCAGTATGGAGAGCAACTATAAAACAGCAATGAATAGAAAAAGATAACATGCAGATGCTATGAATGAGGGACAATGCAACAGCCGCATGCTACAACCAAGAAAGGGAGCCGAAGAATTCAACAGCTGACAATAGATTCTGCGAAGAATGGTGGCCACTGGTGTGTACAAGCACACGGGAATTACCCGATCATATTTACACCACACCCGAATACCAGATGCAACAACTCAACCTGCCGTCGCCCAACTCATGAACTGTGGTAGTTAACCACTCGGTGCATGAGGGATAACAGACCAGCAGGGAGATGAGAGTGCGGTATTGCCGCTTGCCCTCAAAATCTGGTAAGAAAACAGAGCAACAACAAAGCACGGCTACAACAGCTGAAATGGAAATGATAGTGCGTATGCAATGCAACAGCTGAACAGCATATAAACAACTATCAATGCACACACAACAAACAACATAATATCCATGCCAATTCCAGCCGTAATATAAGATTAACATCCGTCACCAGCTCCTGAGCTACAATTACCACACACTGCTGCTACAACGAAGTCCGAGCAACACAGATCTGTCACCTACTAAGCCAACACAAGCTACTGCTCAAAGACCAAAACATAAAACAATCAGCAGCTGGGAGCTACACTCCACCAGCGCTTATCTACCTTTGTAGCTCAACGGAAAGCTCTAACAAAGCTTAAAGGTAGCATCTTTACTTACCCCAATGATCTATCGGCACGGCCGGGAACTCTCAAGCTAACAAACTACAAAAGGAAGATGTCTTAGCGATCCTGTGATCCTCTTCCAACTCCTCCAAAGCCTTCTAAAGAGGTATAGAACGAAGCTCCTTAGCGAGAGGAGTCCAACGCTACCACTCTCACGCTCGTCGGAGTTATCTACCACCGGCAATTAGGACGGATAAGGTTACTGTGAACAGTAACTAGGGTTCGCGACAAGATTTGGAAACGAAGGAAATATTTCTAAGTGTCGGGGAAACAAAATAATAGAGAACAGCAGCAAATCCTCTAGTAAATATGTTTCTCAACAGCTGACAGAAGCAAGAACAGATCCCACCGATAGAACAGTTTTCGCCACTAATATTCTCAACCAACAGCTGAAATCATGCATCAGCATTTGCCTATCTCTATTATAACAACCAGTTGTTGAATCTTTCAAACAACGCTAAGACTAAACGGCGTCGCACCAACTTAACCAAATGACATCGCAAAGGAACACATCACATCGCTACCAACAGCTGATCCACAAACCAGTGGCTGAATAAAACAACCCACTAAATATCTCAACAGCTGATGTCTATCACAACCAACAGATGGTATAAGGAGTTCCACTCAAAACGCTGTCATGTTAACTAATCCAAACGACGTAGTTTCGATACCCGCTAATAAACACGCTACCGAAACCAACTGCTGGTTTCTTACAACAGCTGGATACGCGCTAATACACCAACGACTGAAATCTAACGAAGCACTGCTGCTGCTTCCAACCAAAACGCAACGACTGAAATATCAACAGCTAACGCGATCACTCAACGGCTGATTCCTACTACTACTTCTGATATCTTTCCAACTACTGATTCTAACATTAGGCAAATTCGATGTCTACGCCAAGCACATCAACCAACAGCTGGTCCAAAATCGACCAACACCTGATTGCGAAAACACAGGTCTCACATCTCTACCCCCACTAAAACACGATTTCGTCTGTGAAATCAACAAGTACAAGAACAAATCAACTGAACCCAAGAGTTCAAGATTACTGACCAAACAACTACTGGAATTTGATGCAAACCTCACGCTAAAAAGATGCGACCACTCACGCTGCATCTTATCTTCCAGCTCCCAGGTAGCTTCTTCCCTACCATGTTTGCTCCATTGCACCATTACCAACGGAATGGTTTTATTCCTCAATTGTTTATCTTTTCTATCTAGGATCTGTAAGGGATACTCAACGTCTGATTTAGCTTCACCTCGTCAGTTCTAAGCACATGATACGGATCTGGCTTGTAATTCCTCAACATGGAAACATGAAAAATATCATGTAGAGAAGACAATTCGGGAGGCAACTGTTGGAATTGGTCCGGATCCGCACCCCGGCAGGCAGCGGAAGAACAAAAATTTTTACCGGGATGCGATCAATACGAGTAATCAAAACAGATCTACGTATCAACATACATAGGGTGTTTCAACGAGTTACCTGTCTGGCACTTGTGCCTGGCTCCAACCGGTGTTTCAAGAACCCGGCGCTTCTCGGTTGATTGCGGTAGATACGCCAATCCGGTCCACGACCAGATCCGAGACTCCTTCGTCAGACTGCACTAGAAGTCCTGACGAGATCAGCACGATCGGATTCTCCTCGAAAATGACCCTCTTCTCGTGCTCAACACATTGAGCAGAGTATCCGTGTGGGAGTTTCGAATCCAGTACTTGTGTGACCCTCAATGGTTCAGGGATACAGCTAGCCGTGGGCCCACAACCATTGTGGCTCCGGAATCACAATTCCGGACCTACCCAACGGATCATGGTAAAGCGTCTAGCAACATCGCCCCATGATCCCCTAGGTATCACTGATAGTGCCTGCAAAAACCAGGCGGTCGTGATTAGCGTACTGTACGGTCCTTTCAATCCATATATCCCGATCAGATCAACGACCATTGGTAAAT